>JBBPOK010000666.1:4591-15856 GCA_038091415.1 Leccinum variicolor | reverse complement strand
AGTTGGAGAGGGAGCAGGATTTTAATGGGATGATATATTACTTACCACTTAATATATCAGTCGTGTGGTGTATTCATTGTCAGACGTGCTAGTGATGTACCACCGTATTCATGGTGGCACCATACTATAATATATCATAATTGCTGCTACTGGTGCATATCCTTCATGGCAAGAGAGCTTGATGAAAGCGATTGCATGAACCCCTCGCACGATGAAGGTGCTGAGGTTGAAATGAAGAGCCAGCCACGACTCGGAGGTGCGAGAGAGGGGCGACATCGTCCACGACAGTAACTTGAAAGCTTGACCGCCTTAGATTCGAGAAGAGTGGCATGCGCGACAAAGATGCCCGAGACTATCTGGACCGACATCCATCTCAGTTAACTCAGAACTACATACTTTGAGGGGACGAACATTGAACAAGAGGTTGTCAAGGACGAGAATAAGTTAGTATCAGACCAAACAAAGACAAGCGCTTCACATCGCCCATGCTCCGAACTGCGGCACACCAGGTTGGCACCGTCAGCTTGCCCATCGCCTCAAAATTAAAGGCAATGTCGACCGCATAAAAACTGGACAGAAATTTCGCGATTGTTGGGTTGACACCGGGAATGAGACGCGCAGTAAATGTAGTAGTCTTCACGGTATCATTGACATCCTCATGAAGCGCGTCGTCGCGTCGTCGTCGTGCCAGACCTTTGCAAAGGCACATCATATATGAGAAGGAAGAAATCCACCACAAGAAACGTTATGTAGCACGCGTGGCGCGCAATAACATAGAACAAGCCCAGGCAGGTCCGACACTCCCCTAACCAATTCGACACGCCCTTCCCTGGCACAAAAACAGAGTATCACACATAATCAAACTACTCGTGACGTGATGGTGCTCGCGCTATCACCAAACTCGTCGGGGACAATGAAAACGACCAGAGAGGATAGATGCCCTCGCCCGTCGTGCTCACTCGGCGCGCCGTGGGCGTGGGCGTGGGTGTCATCCGCATCGCGCGCGCCAAACGGCCGATGGGACTTGGAGACCCTGGCCAGCTGATCCCTGGGGAAACGGACCGTCCAGTGCGGGTTGAGTGCGGGTGTAGGCGTTCGCGGCAGAGGTGGAACGCGTAGCGCGCATCGTTGCAATTTTTGTCGTTGCACTCGTCACCGCCTTCCGGTACACGTGGAGGAAGATTTTGAGTTCGTATGTAGTACCAATCATTGACTGCCAGCCAAGATTTCCAGGGACCGTGTGGCTGAGAGATATTGCAGGGACTGCGAGGTGACGTTTTGCTATTGATGCTTGGGGTCACTCATTTGCGACCATCTTCGGAAGAGGGCGAGCTCAAAAATGTCTAGTATGATGATACAGAATGGTAGGGTGGTGGTAGGTCGTGACTCTATAATCAGACCTCTTGTGCAAAAAACACTAGCATGTAGTATGTGTCCAGTTTGCTTGGTATAGCGTATTACCTTCCAATCGGCGCAAGCTCTGCAAATCCGATTCGTGGTGACTCGCTGTTGAAATCAAACACAGTATAGAACTGTTGGAGGAAGATGGTCCCGATCGACCAGAATTCTAGTCGGGTTCACCGGTCAGCATAGGAAGAGGAAATTCTGATCAAAAGAATCTCACTAGATTCCCGTTCAACAGACGCAAATCCGCTAAAGCAATTTCTCCCCCTGTTCTTGATAACCTTTCCCATGTTGAGGGCCTCTGCAGGCATTAAAAACGACCTTCCACCAATGGTAAACGTCATGGAAGGAAAATACTTGCAGGGGACTACAAGGAGTCAATCAAAAAAGTACCAAAATCAATCGAAACTCACACGTGTAGTAAGGACTGTTTTCAGTGCCAGCGTAAGCAATCTTGCCCTTGAATCTCCGGTATGACCCCCCGCCAGCCGCATCGTGCAGGGCCAAAATTCGCTCCGGATCACCAATGATTAAGTGTGCACCTGTGTCGATGATGGCGGTCACATCTCTCAAAATTGTTGCTCCGTAGACTTCAATGTTATCTATCTTCAGCTGCCAGAAAACCTGAAAGGGAAATCTAAGTATGCATCCATACCGCCTAGCGTTTGCACTCACCGGATTTGTTACAGGGGTAAAGGTGAGGGTGTTATGAATGTACAGCGCCTCGTTAGTTCCACCGATGTATAGCTCGCCTCCAGCATCGGTGAGCTTGAGTGAAAATACTGGTTGAGACAGCTTTCCTTCATTGTAGAGCGTGTGAAGGACAGGGCTTTGAGCATACAATCCTGACAAAGACGGAAAAGCTAATCCCAATAAACCATCTGCAGCAAACTCAGCTGCTCCCCAGTCTGAAGAGTATGCTGTTGCAGCACCGATGGTCTGAATGTCTGCCTATTCATCGGTCAGAAGTGATAATGTTCGCAAACAACACAAACATACGGTAAAACCAGCAATGGTTACATTGTCGATGTATTGTCGACCACTGGCGGTCTTACCACCTGTATATACTTGCACAAAATTCCTATCGAGGTCGACGTTTGTGATTTGGGACAATGTAGGATCCCAGAGGTTAGGGTGGCTTCTACAGTTCTCATCACCGGTTGAGGCTGGAACAAAAAGATCGCTGGGTCGAATAAGACGAGAGAGTGGATGGTAGTACTGACAGAAATCACTTGCCTAGAAGCCATGTTGAACATGACTGAGGTTGGGACAAAAGTGAGTGGATGTCACGAATGCACGGAAAATCTTACCAGTGAAGGGCTTGGGAGGAGTGCCGATCGAAATGGTACCATACCACATGTAATCCTTGTTGGTTGTCAAATCAACACCAGCTCCGAACCTGTTCCGTTTCACAGCAGAAGGATGCGGTGTTCCCGTTTTCGTTTCGGAACCATCCATGCCACTTGGCCTACGGATGATCTTGCTAGTAAAAACGTGTCAGCAACAAAGATGCCTAAGAACATGACAGGACGACTTACGCCTCATGTGATGTAGTATCAAATCCGCTCGAGTCGGTATCAGAGCGTTTCGTGAGTGGTATGGCTATGCCATTACTTCCCCCGCTAGGATCTGATGCTTGGGCAGCCAGAACGAAAACAGGCATTGTGACGGCCATGGATGTGAGCACCTTGAAGAGCATTGGGAGTAAATGTGGAGCATCACAAATGCCATCAAGAGCGTGCTCCTGACTTAAATAAATTTCCGGATGGCATCACGTCTAGGAGCTAACCGGATAACAATCAAATTGATGAAGTACATTCGGATCATCGAAACAGGTATGGGTGAAGAAATTCGCGACAACGTCTAGACTCACAGGCCGGATTCAACCGAGAGAACTCTTGATGGTGCATGTCACCAAGTTTGCCTCCAGCGCAAGGCGGAGCGGGCGATGGTAGAAGGGTGGTGAGTTTGTGGTGCCATCTGCACCTTGTCGATCAGTACAAGTTTTCGGCTATCTGCCATGGCGTAGTAAGCAAGTTAGTTTTCACATTTCCACGTCAGCAAGAACAGGTGGGTGTAGAACTCGACCGTATTCATGACCACCGTTGTGCCTCGCTACCCTCTAAGGCTATTTCGCAGCTCGGCCAGAGATTAGTTTCTTAGGACGCAGTAACAGAAGACAAATCTCGGGTGTGCTTTGTGACTGCCCGTATGGACTTGATTCACGAGTGAACATCTCTGTGGAACGTGACGAGGAAGGATTATCGTTGAACAGGTGGTATGTGGGAGATGTTTGGTTTTCGACCCATTACCTGGGCCTGCGCGTTGTAGGTCGACGACCGCTGGATGACGGGAAGTTACGAGACCAGTCTCCGGTGTCTCGACGTCTCCATGTAGGTGTAGGAGAGACAACTCGAGCTCTGCAAGCTTTTCTTTCCACATAGGTATTCCTGGGCGAAAATGAGCGTGGCAGGTCGAATTGGACGACGACTATTACATACTCATCTTGCTGTCAGCCAACCTCGCTAGCGCCGTGGGCATTGACGAACACTTCGAGCAGGGTTTTACTCCGCAACTAACGAGGGTATGGAGACTCTCATATGGGGTGTCCTCGTCGCCGAAGGGGTTGATTATGTGCAGCTCGGAAGTGAGTGGGGCGAGCGAAGCTACATTCAGTCTTCAACATGCCTCAAAAGGACAATAGGGAGCACGTCACACCAAAAGCTGAAAAAAGGGAGCTTTCGAGAGGTCGTGACATCACCGGCGGCGAGCTCAGGGGCAGGTCAGATGCATGCTAGTGGCTGTTGGGAACTGAAGACCGCCTGGGCGTACTACCAGTCGATGATCTTTTAAGGGGTGTTCATGTACGACAACGCTGAGGCGCCCTATGACATGTAGATGTGTTTCTCTTCTTTGGTGTCATTCCCGCATTTAGGCTGGATAGTTGTGTGGTCCACGTTGTACATATGTGCCTCCTTCGGAGACTTTGATGTTTCCGACGCAAATGGCGTCGCGTTGCGCGGCCTGCTCGTTTTTTTTGGCGAACAGTGGGAAAAGACATTGATACGGATCCAATCCTGCTCAGTCCATGGACCGTCCTGTGGCGAATGTGCTCAGTCATGATGTTGGCGGCCTAAAGTCAGCTAAAGTCTGCGCTCTCAACTTGTATGGCAAGAGAGCTTGATGAAAGCGGTCGCATGAACCCCTCGCACGATGAAGTCGAAATGAAGAGGCAGCCAGGGGGTATGAAAGAGGGGCGACATCGTCTACGACAGTAACTTGAAGGCTTAACCACCTTGGATTCGGGAAGAGTGGCATGCCCGACAAAGAAGCCCAAGTAAGTACCCATGTTGGACGTCTATTAGACCAAACAAGGACAAGCTTCAAAGCTAAGTCTTGATTACTTCCGAGTCACTGGTCACGCGCACACACAACCCGTCACGCGCACCTTCCCTCCTCTCCCTCTTTCTCTTTCTCTTCCTTACCCACCCCGCCAGAAGCGCCACCATACGACACCAGCGCATGTCCCTCAACGTGACGCCACGACAACGATAAACGCAACGGCGACGCAAACGCGATGACGACGTATCCTGCGTGCGTCCTTCCCTCTCTTTGTCCCTCACTTACCGGCACCCACCGCCGCCAGGCCTCGTCGACGCGGCAACGATGCGACGGCGACGACACGTTGCATATGCGCGTACGTCTCTCTCTCTCTCTCTCTGTCCCTCACTCACCCTCCGCCAGACCCAGACCTCGTCCACACCGTCGACGACGTGACGAGGGCACAACGCCGACTGACGGTGCGACAACGACACGACAACGACGACGACGACGGTATGTCCCTCCCTCCCTCCCTCCCTCCCTCACCCTCCGCCAGACCTCGTCCACACCGTCAACGACGTGACGAGGGCGGAACGCCGACTGACGGTGTGACAACGACACGACGGCAAGCGTGCGTACGCCCCTCCTTCTCTGTCCCTCCCTCACCCTCCGCTAGGCCTCGTCTACACCGTCAGCAGACCGCGTCGAAGACACCCGACGACGAACATGACGACGACGACGTGACGAGGGCGCAACGCCGACTGACGGTGCGACAACGTCACGGCGACGACGCGATGAGGGTGAGGACGTTCGATGTCAACGAACACGACAACTTGTCGTGCGGGCCGCGGCAACAACGCCGACACGACAGCGTGTTGTGAGCATCGTCTCACGACACGCTGTCGTGACGTCGATGTCAACAGTAGAGTCACGGGTACCCGTACCCGTGCTATTCCCTACCGACGAACGATGCGACGTGGCGCCACGATGCGTCGACTGACACGAAACCCTTATGAAGAGGGTGATGAGGACAAGGACAATCTGGATGATGAAGATGAGGGAAGTGAGGGGGTTATACTAGCAATTGGTGGCCACACCCGTATGTACTGTGCTCTGCACATTGTGCAATGTGACACACATTCTGGGTACAAAGGGTTTGCTTGCCCGCTTGTGATCCGATGAATGGGGCGCCTAAGACACTTAGTGCGGATATGATAATTGTGTGCCAGATCTTATACAAGTTGGGCATAGTAATAACGGTGTTTAAGACACTGGAGGCGGATGGTATGTATGTGCCAGGTCTTACACAAATTGTGACTAATGTTGATGTGCTACCGGTTGTGTCGTGTAAATAATCATAGCCTGTGGGTCCAATGGCAGGGAAGTGTCGGGCAGATGCTATCTAGAAACCTATACAATGGTAGGCACCCTTGCTAACATTCTACAAAGTATAGATAATTGGAAATTTTTATGTTAAATCAAACCGGCCGCGGGGATGTCCGGCAAAGCACGGCCGGGGTGCCTTGCCCGGCACAAAGAAAGGTCAGGCAGGAGGCGTGCGGGTCCAGTCTCGACGTAGGGGCACAGGAACGGCTGAGATCGACGAACGTGTTGCTATTCATGCACATGCTTGGGGTCACACATTTGCAACCCTCTTCGGAAGACGACAAGCTCAAGAATGTCTAGTATTATGATACGGAATGGTAGGGTGGTGGTAGGTCGTGACTCTACAATGACACCTCTTGTGCAAAAAACACTAGCATGCAGCATGTATCCAGTTTGCTTGGTAGAGCGTATTAACTTCCAATCGGCGCAAGCTCTGCAAATCCGATTCGTGGTGACTCGCTGTTGAAATCAAACACGGTATAGAACCGTTGGAGGAAAATGGTCCCGAGCAACCAGAATCCGATCGGGTTCACCGGTCAGCATAGGAAGAGGAAATGCTGATCAAAAGAATCTCACTAGGATCCTGGTCAACAGAGGAAAATCCGCTAAAGCAATTTGGCGATCCCTTCACAACCTTTCCCATGTTGAGGGCTTCGGCAGGCATTGGAAACGACCCTCCACCAATGGTAAACGTCATGGAGGGAAAAGACTTGCATGGGACTACAAGGAGTCAATTAAAAACGTACCAAAATCGATCGAAACTCACATGTGTAGTAAGGAGTTTTTTCAGTGGTAGCAGACCTGCCCATGAATCTCTGGTATGACCCCCCGTTAGCCGCATCGTGCAGAGCCAAAAGTCGCCCCGGATCACCAATAATTACGTGGGCACGAGTGTCGATGATGGCGATCACATCTCTCAAAACTATTGCTCCGTTGACTTTAATGCTATCTATCCTCAGCTCCCAGAAAATCTGAAAGGGAAATCTAAGTATGCATCCATACCGCCTAGCGTTTGCACTCACCGGATTTGTTACAGGGGTGAAGACGAGGGTGTCACGAATGTAAAGCGCCTCGTTAGTTCCACCGATGTATAGCTCGCCTCCAGCATCGGTGAGCTTGAGTGAAAACACTGGTTGAGACAGCTTTCCTTCATTGAAGAGCGTGTGAAGGAGAGGGCTTTGGGCATACACTGTTGACAAAGACGGAAAAGCTAATCCCAATAAACCATCTGCACCAAACTCAGCTGCTCCAAAATCTGAAGAGTATGCTGTTGCGGCACCGATGGTCTGAATGTCTGCCTATTCATCGGTCAGAAGTTATGATGTTCGCAAACAACACAAACATACGGTAAAACCAGCAATGGTTACATTATCGCTGTGTTCTCGACCACTGGCAGTCTTACCACCTGAAAAATCTTGCACAAAATTTCTATTAAGGTCGAAGTTGGTGATGGACAATGCGGGATTCCAGACGTTCCGGTGACTTCTGCAGTTCTGATCACCGGTTGAGGCTGGAACAAAGAGATCACTGGGTCAAATAAAACGAGAGAGGATGGCACTGCAGAAATCACTTACCTAGAAGCGGTGTTGAACAGGACTGAGGTTGGGACAAGAGTGAGTGGATGTCACGAATGCACGCAAAATCTTACCAGTGAAGGACTTGGGAGGAGTGCCGATTGAAATGCTCCCATACCACATGTAGTAATCCTTGTCGTTTGTCAAATCAACACCAGCTCCGAACCTGTTCTGTTGCACAGCAGAAGGATGCGGTGTTCCCGTGTTCGTTTCGGAGCCATCCATGCCAGTTGGCCCACGGATGATATTGCTAAAAAGGTGTAAGCAAAAACGAGGCCTGAGGACATCACAGGTCGATTTACGCGTTGTGTGATGTAGTCCTATCAAATTCGCGCGAGTCGGTATGAGAGCGTTTCGTGAGTGGTATGGCTATACCATCACTTCCGCCCCTAGGGTCAAGGGATTGAACGGCCAGAACGAAAATGGCCACTGTGACGGCAATGGTTGTGATCACCTTGAAGATCATTTGGGGGGTAAATGTGGAGGAGCACAAATACCATGAAGTACGTCCGCCTGACTTAAGTAGATGTCGGGACACCATCACGTCTAGGAGCTATCCGGATAATAATCAAACTGATGACATACATCCGGATCATCGAAACAAGTATGGGTAAAGGGTTTCGCGAAAGCATCTAGATTCACAAGTCGGATTCAACCGAGAGAACTATTGATGGTGCATGTCACCAAGTGGGCCTCCGTGCAAGGCGGAGCGGGCGATGGTAGAAGGGCGGTGAGTTGGTGGTGCCATCTACATGTTGCTGTTGATCAGTGCAATTTTCGGCTATCTTAGCGTAAGCAGGGTAGTTGTCACATTTCCACGTCAGCAACAACAGTGGGTGTAGAACTCGACCGTACTCATGACCACCGTTGGGCCTCACTACCCTCCATGGCTATTTCCCAGCTCATTCAGAGATTGATTTCTTGGGATGCAGTAACAGAAGACAAATCTCGGGTGTGCTTTGTGACTGCCTGTATGGACTTGATCCACGAGTAAACATCTCTGTGGAACCTGATGAGGAAGGATTATCATTGAACGGGTGATATGTGCGAGATATGTGGTTTTCGACCCATCACCTGGGCCTGCACGTGGAGGTCAGTAATGATCAACAAGGAGTAGAAAGAGACAAACTTGACGACCGCTGGATGACGGGAAGACATAAGACCAGTCTGCGGTGTCTCGACGTCTCGATGGAGGGGTAGCAGAGACAACTCGACTTCTCCTTCATCCATAAGTATTCCTGGGCGCAAATGAGCGTGGCAGGTCGCATGGGACGACAACTAGTACATACTCATCCTGTTGTCACCCCACCTTGCTAGCGCCGCGGGCACTGACGTCAGACGAATGCTTCGAACCAGGGCTTTACTCTGCAACTAACGAGGGTATGGAGACTCTGATATGGGGTGTCCTCTTCGCCGAAGATGTTGATTATGTGCAGCTCGGAAGTGAGTGGGGCGAGCGAAGCTGGGTTTGTTGACCTAACCCTGTCTGATTCAACCCCACATTTCACATTCCGTCTTCAATATGTCACAACGGACAATAGGGAGTACGTCGCAGCAAGTGCATGCAGACGCACTGGATGACAAAGACGACGTGAAACAAGGGACCTTTCGAGAGGTCCGGCGGCGAGCTGAGGGGCAGGCATGCACCGAGAAAAAAGGTCGACGAACATGGCATGCTGCTGCTCTTGAGTTTCTTCACAACGACACTCATCCGTTGCAGCGCCGATACGAAGCTGACACCCAATTCCAGGAAGCGTGCATGCTACTAGTGACGGCAATAGTCAGAGTTGTGTTGCGAGCCACATGAAAAGACGCACTCTTCCATTGGCCTTCAGCGCATCTTCGAGTTGGAATTGTGCACTGCCAGGCGGGCGTACGCCCGTCTGTACCAACGCAGTCGGCCTTTCAGCTCCACCTCGTCCTTTGATGATCCCAGTTCCAGCAATGAGCCCTTCCTCGAGCGTCCACTTTGTAAACTCAAACATCTTCACGTCTAACGGGTCTCCGATAACATCACCCTCGACCTTTTTGAGCGAGTGACAGGTAGCAAGGGCATGCAGAAAGCTAGCCCGGTCTCGTGCGCTGGGAAGATCGTGTACGCCGTTGATGAGCTCACCAAATCGGTACTCCGAGCGGTCGAGCGATCGTACCCCAAGGATGTCGAGTCCGTCTTCAGTGAGCGTACCAGTCTTGTCGAAGCAGCATACGTTGAACTTACGTTGACTCGAGTGGGAGCAATGCAGAACACGAAGAAAGAACGTTCGAAGATGCTCTACCCCGAGTCTGACAAACTGAATGGCACTAGCGCAGAAACCCAGACCAGCGACCCCGGCGAGGACGATAAGGAAGCGCATCGAGTCTCAATAAAACTTGAATCCCATTGGCTTTGGAAATAACATCGACCGAACAAGGGCACCCTTGGTCGTGTTGAATCCTACCCAGCGATGACAGGATACCCCAGCCTACAGCACAAACACGGAAGTTACCTGTGCGAACTACGAGTCCAAGGGCCGGGTTTCCTATGCCCCCCTCGAGAGAGAGAGCACGCCACGTATACGGACTACTCTGGTCCCGGCATGAACAAAACTCTTGGCAAGCGAACCCTGAATGTTCTTGGAGTTTCGCCATCGTGCAATATCTTTGTCCTTTGCTGAATTTTTTGAGACCGGCACACTCTCCCCGGTGAGCGTGCTCTCATTCACGACTGCATCGCCCGACAGAAGGAACATGTCCGCTGGGAAAAGGGAAGCATGTAGTTCAGAGAGACTGACAACGTCTCCCGGTACGAGCTCCGAAGAGTCAACTGAAGTCGCTGTGCAAATCCATCGTCATGATAGAGTAAAGAAGAAGAAAACGAAAAAAGTATACATTTCTCATCAGCATAGACGATAACTTGGCACGAAAAGCATGACATCTCGCGCATCCGTCTAATGGTCTGTGTAATTTTTAGTAGTCTGCGCTCTGCTTTGGGGCATCAATATCACCTTTTTGATATTCACGAGTGTTGTGACTACGCTCAAGGTAGATATCAATACAATGCAGAAGGCATAGTAATAGTAGTCGTCGAGCGACCATAAGATGATGCTTGCGATCTGGAAAACAAAAAATGGATGGATGATCTTCTCCGACGTCAGTTTATTGCACATAGTGACACTTGCCCGTGCATACCTCATCTACGAGGAGTGCCAGAGTCGTTTTCCCAGCGATATCGAGGAGATTAGAGCCGAATAGTGTCAGACGTTGCTTTCTGGTACGCTCAGATAAGCCTATTTTTATGGCTTGCATTCCTGTCGAAGTCGGGTCTCTCCAGTCCCTAGAGCACCATGAGAAAGGGCGTTTGTGTGATCTACAGAGTTAAAAGCCTACCTGGCCATTGTGAACAATCCTGATCGAATGTCTAACGCAAACCGCAAATAACGATAGTCCACTACATGTAAATCTTCCAGCATTTCTGCTTTGTTGCCGCCATCGTTACCATTTGGTTTTGATCTAGAAGACACTGAGGATTTCCGTGGCCGTCTGTTCGACTCCGGGGGGGGGGGGGGGGGGGGGGGGGGTGACCCAAAAACGCCCCAGCGGT
>JBBPOK010000665.1:0-15862 GCA_038091415.1 Leccinum variicolor | reverse complement strand
CATGGTAAAACTGGATGGGCTGTTTTCCGTCGTCTGACGCAAGGAGGACAGAGCTAAGGGCAGGGACAACAAGCCTGACGTCGACATTTGGTTTGGGTCGCTGAAGTAGACTGTGCAAACCCGACACGGACATGGGGATGGTCATGCAATATACGAGGCCGAGTACGAGACGAGCAACGTCTGGATCAGGAAAAGTGGAAATCGCATCCCGATACAGTGAGTCGAGGTCGGCATACGCAGAACCTGTGGATTCGGAAGCCGTGTCCTCAATGATGGCTTGCAGACGCAGGATGGGATTATATGTCTTGGATCCCACAAACTTGACGACCGTCAGAGCGAAGATGAACAAGCCATTGGCCTTGTTAACGATGCGTTCAAGCTCTTCTGACGGTGGCCATGGGCGAGCAACCTCTCGCATTACTTGGGGGTTCTGATCATATATGTCATCCAGGGCACTGCAGAGGAACGAACGAATATCTGCGTCCACAGTGAAAGAATGAATGTCGAGAGGTTGTGTGAGAGCCGCTATGTCTGGAGAGTGGAAGCGTGACTGGAGCCAAGGCTCGGCCCTGCTCGTAATCAACAAGCGCAAAGGTACGGATGACTTGCGGGACAGATCTACGAGAAGCGTCACGAGTTCCAAAACCAGACTATGATCATCGCACTCGTCAAGCGCATCAACGATAATCAGAAGCGGTGAATCCGGGGTCTCCGCAGCAGTGGCTAAAGGTCCAAACAATAGCTTCTCCATTTGCTCTCGAAGCACCTTCATTGGAATCATGTAGTCCTTCTCCAACGCCGCGATCACCGCAGGATAGATGGACGGCAGGAAGGTGAGAAGTTGCGTGGTCAGCGTTGGAACTACGTGTTGTATGGTGCGCCGCTCGAGATCTCTGCGTGAAAAGAAGAAGCTGGCAGCTAGCCGCTTCTCACTCGCGTACATCTCTGCTATCGTCTGTGACACTGCCGACTTGCCCGATCCAGGTCGGCCGTTCAGCCAACAGATAGGTTTCTGGTCCGGTTCGTCTGCCCATGAGGTTAGGCGAGCAAGTAACTCGATGCGTGTCCCTTCGATGCACTTTGGCGCCGGGTACCGCTGGGCGGAATCATAGGCCGCACTGGGTGCGCTCGTTCTGTGGAGCGATTCAATGAGATCTACGAGTGGTGGCATCAGAAAGTTGGAACACGAATGACTGGTGTCATTTCAATTGCTCACTTGAATGTTGATCCTGGATGATTTGATTTCCGTGGACGACAGTGTTGACCGTCTGATTGCCTTGTACTGTGGGTCGCGAATAGTTGTACTGGTCTTGATGGACCTCGCTGAAGGTTGAATGGCTGGCATCGATATGAGATGAATTGTTGAACATGAATGTTCGAGTAAGAGGCACGACGCGTCCGATATGCCAACAACGCCTAGTAGTGCAGTAAGTAATGCAGGATGGCAAAAGCGATGCGCACAGTCCAAAAAGGTATTATTACTGACTAGTACCATGAAAAACTGCTCAACCGTTCTAAAAAGTCAAATGCAAACTTCGGGCAACACACTTGAATTCCACTGTACTAATGCTAGGTGCGCACTGAAAATACAGCCAAAGAGGGCGAAACCGTCTCTTGCTTAGGTGTCTTCCGTCTGCAGACGCGGTCTTGCCATTACTTTTTGCTCCATAGGCTCGAGTCGCAAATTGCGCTAGCCGAACCCCTTTGGTTGAACCGTATCCCCATTGTGTCTCTGTGAAACAATGCAGAAACGACGAGGTCTCGAACTTAAAGCTTGAAGTGAGGTCTGACCCCGTCAGCAATCGCGAAGGAATTTACCCATTCTTGATGGACACGGTCCAACTGGAATGAACGTCGTTGTAGCGGTCTGGACGGTTGGCTCTGATGTGAATTATGGAGTAAAATTTGATTCACATCCGAAATGTCGGCAACCTTGTCGATGACATGAAGCTCCGCTTTGACATTGACACAATTTCACGTTTCAGACGCAGTCGGGTTCCCCTGGTCTGTGGACGATACTTAAGTATCACCTCCATTGAAGTAGTGTTCAAACACTCAGATCGCCGACGCGATCCTATGGAGTTGCGTCTCAGATCTTCAAACTAAATCGTTGACGGCGTACTGGTTACGCGACGACGTTACGCCTCTAACGCCGATCTGGCAGTAAGGGAGTCCTACTTATCGCTCTCATCTGGTACCGAATGCGTTCATATCTCTTTTCCTAGCGTAACAAAATAGTACCACGCCGAGTGGTACATATAACTGTGAAAAAAAAACATATCCTCGACTAATCTTGCCCCCTACAGTTTGATCCACTTGCATCTTCTCTCTTTTGTGTGTCATGTCCTCTGACTCCGACTTGGATAGCACCGTGCAGATTCTAGAGACAGCTGTTGCTGTACCTGGTGCGTTCAATCGCAACTCCAAATAAAGACTGATCCTATAGACGAGTCCAACTAGTCGCCATAATCACAGTTGTCGGGTATGATTACCGTGAGCGCAACTGGGTGCACGCTATTCTTCACGAGTGATCTGATTATTAAATTTCTGTTCCTCGGAAATCTAGTCCTCATGTTTTCAAAAGAGGTACATCATTTGCTTTCTGCTTCTCGTTAGACTGCTGATGAGTTACAATTTCAAAGGTAGACCATGTTTGGGTAAGATGGAACGGTTATACACTATAATTCATGTTCTCAATAGAATTGAAGCGCAAACCCTGGACTTGGGTCTCTACACTATTCCTTATCGTACGTTGTGTAGCTCGTATGAAGTCTTTCCGACCATCACCCAACTTTTTGTTCCGCAGGTTCGATACGTCGGTCTCCTTTGGGCAGGGTATGTCTGTGGTTGCCGCTGCAAATATTAGAAAACTGCTAATTTTTACTCCACTACCAAGCGCTCTTGCGGTCGGCATGTCCAAAACCCTACTAAATAGTTGGTCGAGCTCACCAAATAACTTTCGCAGTCGGTGGCATTCTAGTACCTGGTCCTGAGTTGGTCAGTTTTTCCACATGGAAGTGAGCCATCACTAATGAACGTGTTTGAATAGACGTAGGTACCTCTTCTTCACGTTGTGCGATAACATCAACAGTCAACAGGTGTAAGTTGCCATCTTGTGACTATTAATACCAGACGAGATATTGATACTGTTTCTAGGTACAGTGCTGTTCACGATAGGAGACTGGGGATACTATTTCTTCCTCGCCGCTGCCGATCGTGAGTTGCCATGTTCGCGATGTGTTCCCCTGTACTAATTGTGTCATAGTTGTGATGATCCTGCGCGTTTATGCATTATGGGGTCACAACAAAGTGGTCCTCGCCATCCTCCTGTTTATCTACGTACCGCAAATCCTCGTCACTGTCGTCTGGGAATGTTTATATTACATCCCTGGTAAGGACCTTTCAGGTGCGTTTCGAGTCGACTTGAATATTCTTGAGAAGGGTTCTGACCTTCTCCTTTCCCGTAGTGTCGGTTTCTAAAGTCCTCAATTTCAAGTTTTGCACGTTCACGTCCAACGTGACACCACCTCTGGATACATACAAAATAATCCCCCGATACGTTCTCGGATCTGCTCTGCTGATCCTTGCTGTCATTCCGACGTTGAGATATTCGATCGAGACTTATCGAATGACGAAAACTTGGGATACCAATAGATCCCTAAAATTATTGGTTAAGGAAGGAGCCGTTTATTTCGTCGTGTACGTCCCACTTGTCTATGTGTCATCATTTGCTCCCCAATTTTCTTTTCTCGTGCTTCTCATAAAGATGCTGATTATTCGACCGTTTTTCCCGAACTAGCAACCTGCTGTACAACATCGTCAATTCAATCCAAATACCGAATTTCGACGTGACGCTCTTCGTGGATGCTTTTAGTTACTCGCTTGCATGCACTATCATGCCCCGGTTCATCATCAGCATACGGGAACTGTACGACCATGATCTTCGGAGTCAATACCAAGGGGTAGACACCGGCTTCGGGCTGCACTCACAAACCCTTGCCTTTCAAAAGACGTCGATGACTGGGGTCACTTTTCTGGATTCAGCTGAAGCTACTACGGAGACGGAGAGTGAGGGGGAAAGCTCTAGGGCAATACCACTCAGAGTGATCAGGGCTTCTGATGGGCATCAAGTTTGAGAAGCTTGCGAGATCGAGAACGCGACGGTACATACTTTTTCCAAACACTTACTTTACTAAAAATCAATTCTACGTGCACCGCGCTCTTTGAATTGCTGGTATATATGGATGTCACCTAGAGATGTGTAACGTGCATTTTTGTTGTGTCGACAATTCAGGATGCCACTCAGAATCAAGCTGAAGCTCCCCGAGTACCAGAATCCGAGTCAGACATTACCACCTCGTCCCTCTCCCGTTCGTCGCCTCTCTCTGTCTTCCATCTCCTTCCGGTGGATCCTCGACTTTTGATTTTAGATGTTGTTCAGTTGCCATTGAGGCCCCATCGAAATACACTCAATGATTCGCAGATGCATGATTACGACAAGGTAACAATGCGAAACGGTGAGCATGGCCACTGACTCAGGACATATTTGGTTAGTGAATCTATGTTTGGTGCCCAAATCGGCAGTAAGCACGGAATTGCATTGCTTTTACCTAGGACTGCACTCACACGAACAACAGAATCCGATGGCGGAATGTACTGGTACGTTCAAATTTGATAGTAGCCGATAGATATGGGAGGCAGTGATGATTGGCTTGTGGTAGTTCCAAGCCAGCGAACGCACAAGCACCAATGTGCTTTTCCACTCCAATTTAGCACCGCCTTGCGCTCAAGGGAGTTCCTGTAGCTCGGACGGCCTGTACGGGAATCATCAATCATCCCTATTTGTGCTGCCAGTGGCCACTAGACTGATGTTGATTAGAATTTAGAAGCTCCCACTCCCCACCTGCCATCTCATGCCATTTTCACCCCACACACGGAGGGTCGCGCACTATGACACCCGTTCGTGTTCACTCCCTCTGAGTGGCCCCAGGGAGTTCACTTGAATAGCCTTAGAAGGATAACAGTAGGGGCAATGGTAGCCCCTGATGAGAACTTTCGCCTGCTTGGAATCGCGCCTACGATTCCGTCTCCCTCTTTGTGCCTGTGCGTATTGTCCCGAGACCAAGTTTCACATGGCCCTGACTTCGAAGAGAGACGAAGGGCGTGACAGACAGATGTGATGCCCCAAGAGCCTCTCCTTCGCACGTGGATGTACGTCAGGGAAGCGTTCCGCTGTAGCCTAGGCTTCGGTACACGCTCTTGCTGTTCAGTTGAGCAGCGATAACGTCCAATGATTGTTCATCATACATCTGTGTTCTTCCCATTATAAGTGGTGTGAATAAGCGTTAGCAAGTTGCCGGGAGGCGACAAAAACGCAGGTCATAGATACATATCAAGGAATCTAGAGCTGTTGGCCCGGGCCACCACCATCAGCAACCCTGTAAGAAATCAGTGTCCTATTTGCTCCCAGTCGCCTTTTTCATCTGTGCAACGATCCTGTCTACCTCGGCGACGTGCTTGTCTGACAACTTCTGAAACTAGAAACAGAGATAAGCCCTCACGCTGGTCGCAAACCAATGCGGACTTGCCTCTTCGAGTTCCACCGAGCGTTTTTCGTACTTGCCCTTTTTGACGCTAGCCTGGTGGTGCTTGCGGACCTGAACACGCACATCTTCGGCCATTCGGCTAGCAGTAGCAAAGAGTGCGTTCCGAGCCTCGACCGTCGGTCTATCGACAAGGAGCAGTCAGCAGTTAATCAGCAGTAGTATGCCATGGACGTGAACCCACTTGGGTATTGGTATTTTCAGCGTCCGCGAATCCAAACGTTGGGGGACGACGTTGGGTATCTTCGCAGCGTATATCCCTTGTTCGACCGCCTTCATGTTCTACTAAACGCTCGTCAGCAAGGTACGATGACGACCAAAATCAAAATCAAAATCAAAAAAGAAAGCAAAAACGCGCAACGAACATGCTCGTCGAACACGGTAACTATCAACACAGACCCGTCTTTAATCCCGACGGTCGCCACTTCCTCGAGCTTGGTTGCCTCACCGCGCCGAGCCTCGATCCGGACGGGTGAAAGCAGGGCAGGGGTGACGCGTCCGCTGGCGCGTGTCTCGAAAGCGGCGACTTCTTTGCGGAACCAGTCGACGGCGGAAGCCATCTTGGACTCAGCCTTTGCGTACTCTTCCCGCGTCTCCTCCAAGTCAAACAGCTGTTTGGAGCCCGGAACGAAGGACGCAGTAGACTTGGGTTTCGATTTCGAGGCGTATGTACGCGAAAGCTGTGGACGACAGGCCACGTTCAGCCGGAAAACGGGAAGAGATACATGACGGGGGCTGGTGACGGTAGACGACCTCGCGCCAGTCCGACGCGCCACTTGTCGAACGAGAGAAAACGACATGTGCTTTTCGTTTTAACGGGCAGAATTCTCAGCTATTCCGACTGTTCCTAAAACAGTTGTGCCCCTATGCGAATTCTAGGTGAATCTATAAAGTAAACAAGAAAAACATGCTACAGATGCTTCTATTCGTTCCAACCAACGCTCTACTACGAAAAATGCTTGCTCAACCCGTCGTAAATCAAAAAGATGATTGCACTGCTCGGTATGGACCTCGCCACCGTGATCCCACAGCCAGCATAAAACCCACGGATCCCTTGCGCCTTGTACAACGCCTTGGCAGTGCCCAAGAACGTCGACCGAGGAGCCCCCTTGCCGCGCGGTCGCAGATCTTCCTCCGTCTGCATCGTACTCTTGACTGTGTCCGCGGGGAAGAGGGAAAAGTTGAACACGGCACCAGCGCACGCACCCGAAACGGCTGACTCCCACGGGAGGATATCTTTGCGAGCGAGAGGCCCGCCTGTGCGTCTCGCGCGTCGTTGAATGAGGTACGTGCCGACGAACTCTTTGCACGCAAACCAGGCGGCACCGCCTCCAGTTTCTCGTATGAGAGTTCCCGTTTGGCCGAGCCAAAGACCGCGGAAACCGTCGTTTCGAATGACAGATGCTAAAACAGCGAATGGACCAGGGAGTGTTTGAGGTTTTACGGGTGGCGCGAGCGTGGTGGCCCCGGCTCCGACTGAAGTTGGTCCAGTTTGCGCTCCAGAGGCGTTCACGGCAAGCATTTGGACTTGCATTTTGCACTTTACAAGCTCGACAGGAGTGCTAAAGCAATACAGTTTCGACAACAGGAGAAACTCGAGGTCGTTGTGGCACGTACAGGAGAAAACTCGTGATAGCGCCCGCGCCAGCGCCGGCAATGGCTAGCTGAGGAAGTGTGAGATCTTGGGAAGTGGATCTTCCAGTGGCCCATCGTATGACATGTTGTAGCTGGCTATACGACACGAAGAGAGACGCGTTCTCGACCATAGCGCCTACAATCGGGGCGGGCAACCCCTTCGGTAAAATCCTGAACGTTAGCACACATGCCTATATCAGACAAAACGGACGACTTACACGATAGAGCCCTCGTACGCCTTCATTTTGGAACGTTCGAACGAGACAGTCTATGGGTCCTTTAAACCTTGCGGTCGCATCCAGCACTTGAGACTGGAGCCTGACTTTGGTGAGATCGAAAGGGTGCTCGAACACCTTGGAGGTCATGCCTGCGATCTATGTACATGGTTATACAATTTTTTTTCCACGGAGGTGAATACGCACGCTTCCAAAGGTTATGTCCTTGACCGCATCCAGGACGGGCGAGACAGCGTGTGCGTCGTCAGCCATGGCAGCGGGCAGAATGAAAGGGTGCTGGTGGTGGGGACGAGGATGGCGTGCTACTGCATTATAAGTTGTGGTCGACCAATCCTGTGGATAGCTGTATATCGCTCAAACTTCTTTGCAAACACACGGTTTCGGATCAATCCCATGTCTCGCCAATCGGACTTCGGAACTCCCCACACCCGGAAGCAATGTCCCTACCCCCAAATTGGTCCCAAGCAGAGTTCTATATGCCTATCACCTGAATGCTATATATTGACGTCATCAAGCTAGTAGTATATCCGTCGCCAGCAAACTACATCTAATCCCGATCCATCCCCGTGATCCCCATGGGAATTTGCCTAAACATTTTCCGTGAGACACCGTCGTCCTCGATGACGGTCACTTGTTGGAGCGTGTATCCATTCCTTCGGGGTATCCAGCGGAAAACGATGAACCAGTAAACAACGCCCGACAATACCATCATGAGCGCGACGACGACGGGTAACTAGAGTGCATCAGTCGCGTCTCTGCACCGTATGATCAAGCAACTCACGTAGTATGGAATATGCTCGTATGGCTCCTGACCTGGGGATGGTGGTACCAACATCACCACAGCCAGGAAGATGTTAGAAAGGAAGAAAAACACGACTACAAACTTGTTTGCTCGATACGGAGGGTCCCACTTGAATGACTTGAATGCATCGGTGTATAGCAGTAGTAATCCACCGGACGTGAAAAGGAAAATGAGCACGACGGACATCGAGGTGTCTAGAGGTACACAATCAGAACGGTGGTCATCCGGCTAGTGAAATATTGTCACAATTGATAATGAAGAGATAGGCTTCTCCCGGCGGTGGCAAGACCATCAGCAGAACTGACACCACATATTGCGTGAAAAGTCCGGGAAGGGGTGCATTGAATGGCTTGTTGCTCGCAAAGAAAGAAGAATATGGGAGAATTCCTTCTCGCCCCAACTCTTGGATAACTGGGCATCTATCGTAGGTAAGTAACACATGCAAACGAGAGGTATCATACCTCTGCCATGTGCGAATAAAACCGAAAGCATGTTCCCCAACGCAGAAAGGGCAATCACGGCACTCAGGGCCTACAGGAACGTAAGCTCAGGCGTCAGCATAAAACCGGACAACACCAACCCTTTCTGTTACAGGCCCATAGAGATTTCGGAAGAACAAGGCACTGACGGTGATTTAGTTGCACACCAAACAAAGCTACGACAAACTCTCTTACGCAGGGATGAGACCTCCACTTAGCATGTCTACTTTAGACACCACCGCAAAGTAAGCGACGTTCACGGATAAAAACGCGAACGCCACAAAACACATCGCCAGTGGTGCTGCGAGCTTGATTGTCCTTACTGGGTCTCGGATTTCAGATAATGCATAGTTCGCATTCGAATACCCGTTGTAGGACCTGCATTTTGGAATGTAGCTGTGGCATTTCCTAAAGTCACGGCTATGCTACTCACCAGATAACAGTGTACATCCCAATTGCAAACGAGTTGGCTCCAATGTTGGGACCTTCCCAAAATGTTTTCCAGGTGTAATTGTTGGGCTGATCGTATTCCTTGCCGACTGCGAATCCAGGTGCACCGATCAAGCTCAAGAAACCTGACGCAGCAATCAGCGCCACGATCGCCATTTTCAATACACCAAGGGTATTCTGAAGCCTGAGGCCAAACTTGAGGAACGCCCCGTGGACAATTAAACAGAGCGTCTGGCTCAAGAATGCAGCAATATGAACGTTTGTCGGTGTCCGTTCGTAAGCCAAGGCTTGGAGAAAGTCTGAGAGGGACATTAGTATTTCTATAACCACGTCATTTCGAATGTTCACATTCTCCAAAAGCTATGCTCCCCGCGGACATCCAACCCTAGATGAGGTCCATGTTGGTTAATACGAAAGTGTACAACAAGACTGACATGGGGACGACGCTTACGGTGGACAGGGTATACACTGCGTAAACGCAAGTGATCATGAATGCAGGGCGTCGAAAGATGTACTCCAGGTAGGTTTTCTCCGCGCCATTCCGAGGAAGACCCTATAATAGCACTATTGAGAAATAGTGAGAGCGAAGCATAGAGTAGATCTTACTGTCCCGAACTCGACGAACACAGCAGTTCCTGCGGTAGCGACCAAAGCACCGAGAATCCACATGATGAAGCTCATCGCGACACTCCCCGATGAATTCAAGATGATGCCAGGCGTTGCAAATACGCTAAGTAAGATAACACAGTCAATACATCTCCCACCCGACGAAAGAAAACAAACCCTGTTCCAATTACCCTGTTGAAGATGAGGAATACTGCGCTGAGCAACCCTGGATGACCAACGCATGAACGCCAGTCCTGCGCATGAGAGATTGAAGTTTCACTTACCCAGCTGGCGTCTGTTGTCCGGCACAATGTCAGTAAACGATCTAGAGTCCACTAGCAAGGATTTCTCAGTCAGTGTCACAAGCTTCAAACTTTTTCGACCACGAACCATTCTCGACGTCTTCCTCACTCTCTAGAGGCGTCTTCGCTGTGAAACGCAGGTGCGACTGCAGGAGGGGTTCTGTCTCTGAACTTGCAGAGGAAGATTCGGTATGATAGGACATGGTCTCTGAGGAGTCTGCATACGGATGTTGCAGCGATGGAAGCGACGAGATACTGACAAAGAGTGTTAAATATACTTTGGTGCAATATGGTGCAGGTATTGCGACATTGACGCTGTGGTTCAACTTGTTCGACGTTCAAATGTTCAAGTTCGGTGCCGAATTATAACAACTTCAAGCGACTGATGCCGTCACAATATTAATGATCATTTTCTAGTACTGACTGACAAGGCCACTACCGTGATGAGTCCTTCATTTGTACTTAGTCCATCCAACTCAGTTAATCTTGGCCCCCGTTGGCGAGAAGAGCCAGTGAGCGTAACATATACTACAGGTTGTGTAGTACCATCGTCGCCCGTGTGGTCAAGATTCAAGTTGGTGACTGCATGCGGCACTCGTGGCATACTACTGTAGTACGGCGCTCAGCTCGGCGCAGGGGGTCACACAGAAACACAGACAAGAAGACTGGGATATCCTACTGCACACCAGCTGATAGGGTGAAAGAGGATACAGGCTACAGTTGGAAGTGTTCGGTCAAAGGCAGCGGATGTAGATGGGCCCGGAGGCATTTGAGCATTTCCAGTAATCACATGGTAGTGATCGATCGGGTTGACTCGGATTCTAACCTGCAACTGAGCAAACAAAGAAACAAAAACAACAGCTCACCAAGTCCGTGATCAAGACCCTTTATGAGCTGATGCAGACTGAGCGCAGTAGTTGTACGGAGATGAAAAGAAAGAACACCACAACAGTCAGACCCTGGAAACAGGGAATGGAGAAACGAGGACGGACAGCCCGCGCAACGGCATGCCAGCCATGCGTCAAAGCCGACTTCCTGTCGACGACGACGTGGAGAATGATGATTTGCTCAGGACCACATCGCCACCAGAGCGTAAAGTCCTGACAAGGCGGTCGGGATGCTTGGCGAACGCAACGGTTCGGAGCGAACGGCGAATTGCCAATTCCAAATTGTCTTGTAGCCTGTAGTGCATTGGGGTGGGTTGTGACGAGGCAATATTGGGCCGATGCAGCTCGAAGGGCGATGATGCATCACGAACACATCGAGAACCAGAAAATAGGACATCGATTCATTAGATGCATCGCTCCAGCGCGTGAATAGATTGTTGGGAATAAAGATAAGCTAGACTGGTCGTTATCATCGTAATGCGTCGTAAGCAGTCGTGAAAAAAAGTTGAGATCCTCGAAACATCCCATAAGAAAGGACCATCACCATGCATGACGTGGAAAGCAAGCAGACGAATGGAAAAAAAGGGCGAGTTGGACGAAATAGAAACGACCGTACCGATCCGACCGCCGTCATGAGCGCGAGCTCACGCAGTCAGTGGGGTTTAGCGGCCGCACAGTCACGCTTTCGCTCTGACCGCGCGGTCTCCCATCCATTAATGGCGGTCTCGACGATCGTTTCAACCGCAACGACGTGTCATCCTGAGAGCACGAGAAAAAGTCGTCGTCGTCTTCGTATGGGGACATGCCCGAATTTATCTGCGCAACGCCGGGACAAGCAATATCAATGTCTGGTCTACCCGGAGACGGACGAGGACAAAGAAAAGAATGAATTGAAACTACTCACCCACTGTTTCAGCAAATCTGCCACCCGCGATGCTTCCTCCACGCTGAAACTCACATCCGTCCCTTTTTCGGCATGCAACCGCATCAGTTCGCTCAGCGGTCGCCCGTCTATGCATTTGCCTCCAGGGCAACTACCGCTGCGGCCAGGCGTGTCCTCTACGCCATCGCGGGGGAAAACGACCGAGTTGCGTGGCGTCGTGTTCAACGTGCGCCGGTTGAAAGAGATGCTCGAGGTATTGATGTCGCCCTCAGAGCGGTCCCAGTCGTCGGAGCCAAGAGAGAGAGAGGATAGCGTGAAGGACTCCTTTACGGACATGCCGTCTCAACGGGGGCGATGCGGTGGAAGATGGGAAAGTTGAGTGAGGCGGGGGAAAGATATTCGGTTCGGCAAAATCAATCAACGCGACCCTGAGCGAGTCGCACCGTGGTTTCTCCTTCCACTCGTTGACACGTTCATAAGTACGATGCGAGCACAATGGTTCTCTTCCTTTGCAGAAGAAGGAAGCATAGTACGATAGATCCACCACCGATGCAAATACATTAAGCAAACGACGAAAACCAACTCGTCGACACGTATCGAAAAACAAACTGGGGGTAAACCAATAAACTACTGCCAAGTGTCAGTACTGTATATCGAGCAACACGACTGAAAGTCCAATGTATTAGTCCGAGAGGTGCGTGAATCGTCCTAGGCTCCACATCAGACGAGGCATGCCATCGCTCCAAGCACAGCAGCGAGAACAAGTCCGACATGGGTAGTGCTTCCAGCAATTGTCCCGCTGGTCGATCCAGAGCTTTTTCCTGTCGAGCTGCTACCCGAGGCACTCTGTGTGCCCGAAGGAGACGTGGTAGTAGAGGAAGGAGGTGCTGCAGAAGCGAGAGATTTTACGATCGACCACGAAGCCGCCGCATTTGTCGATGTGCTGTTCTCCTGGTAGGGAAGGAAAGAGACGGTGCCGTTTCCAGAGAGTTGGATGAGGGAGTCGGTGCTGGCAAAGTAAGTAGCCTTGGAGTCCTTGATTGTCGGGCCTGCAAGCTGTTGGGTAGTGTTGGTCTGGCAATCATGTTCTTTAAGTAACAAGATACAAGGGCTCGCAATGAACGCCCTACCTCCACATTAATGACGTAGACTGCGGAAGAGTCTTCGGGGATGAAAGCAAACTCTTGTTGGACCTGGAACAAAACTCAGTCGACCTAACACAAACTTAGAATACATGCATACTCCGCTGTCTTGGAAGAACGATGTTGCCTGTCCATAGGTAGCAGGGAACGCGCCTCCGTTTGCGAGAGGATAAGCCTGAGACAGAGGCTGGAAGTACGAGTCTATCATAAAACTCACGACTGAGGTCATAACATCACGGTAGATACAACGACACGTACAATGAATGACAAAGATGTCTGCAGATCCTGCAGCGACGCCAGGCATGTTGAGGAAGTGAATGTGGTTCTGTGCCAAGGCCATCACGGGCTGATAGCTAGACGGATACGGGGACTGCTCATCGTCGGCCCACGCGATTGGCGTGCTGTTGGCTGATTTGAGCAGACCCATGTCCAGCGAGAACAAGCTCCCGTGGGAGAGCGCATCTGAAGCCGCCTCGTGTCAGTCTCTCGGAGGAACGGGGACATAAAGAAATGAAAATCACAGAACACGTTGGTGTCGTGGTCCAGAATGGCGTCGAAGGAGGTTGTGTCAAAGGAGCCAAGTGTGACAGCTTGGGTGGACCAAGATTTGCCAGCAGCATCGTAGATGTAAAGGGAGGACGGATTTTTGGCGTCGCTGTTGAGAACGTAGATAGCGTTGGTGTACTGGGGAGGACATTCAGACGAGTCGAATCACAAGGGTAGGTATTCAAACCTGGGAGAGGTAGCATGTGGTGTTGGTACCATCAAAAGGCCTGAAGGCTCGTCAGTCGATCGCTGTGCACGAGTGTGGTAGGTCCCTACGGGCGACCACTGGCGGTTATGTCCGTAGCTTGTCCACCTGCAGAGAAGGGTCAGATAGGGGGGTGTCACAGATGCAGTCATGTACTCACTTCCAGACCAAGTGGCTTGTGTACCAGCGGACCAGTCTTTGCCGTCGAGGTCGAATGCGAGCAAGTTCCAGTTAGCGTCGAAAGCGACACACGGTGTGGCTTTTACGGTCACCGAAGCAGAAATCAGTAAAAGAGAGGCTATGGTGAGTGAGAACATGATTAGTTAGATGGTTAGAGCAAAGTTGAATGGGTCCACCAGGAAATTCAAGTTGTGCCTAACTTACATAATTGCCTTCACAACCCCGTTGCAAGCGCGCAAACCACTACTGGCGCTTTCAGCAGGACCTTCACCACTGGCCATCACCTCAACGCGGCACCTGAACGTTAACCGCAACGACGTGGATTGGGAACATAAGATGACCATCATTGGGTTATTATGTAATAGACTGATATCGACGGAAACCCAAAGCTATGATACTCTGCTCTGTGCCATGAACCTGAGACTAATCTACATTTTATGTCTTCGACCCGATTAAATTCCTCCGTACAGATAGATATCATATCGCAAAACGTTTCTACGACATCATATCAGTCCATCGAACCCAAGCCAAAACGACGTAGACATACTCGGAAGTAGGGTCCCTTTATTTGCATCAAAGGTACCGCGATCAAAAACAGGCCGAATGTGATCCTGTATCGCACGTGTCAGCGCAAGGACGGGAGACCAAAACGCACGCACGCTGCCTCGACGCCCATGACTGTGAATGCGCCCGACTTGGTCGCCCACGGAACTTGAAAGTATGCCACACTAAATCCTGCGGGCGTACGCTCGAAAATGACTCAGATACATAACACACATGACGTGCTCACCACCAAGCGTGCGTGCGAGATTTATCAACGCGCTGGTTTCTCCCTGAATGAAGCGACGCGTGTCAGCGACCGACTCAGTGTGCTAGAGATGACCCACCTGATGTTTTGGGAAACAGTCGCTGCAGTACGCGTCTTCCAACGTGTTCAATAGCCCATCCACCAACCAGCGATGAACACTTACAGATCACGACGGTAATCATCGTTATCGACACCTGCGCAATGCCCCATCCCATGATCGCGGCGCCGATCTTCAATTGTTGGATTCCCGCTCCGAGAGCCAAAAAACCGCACAGGAACAGCGGCATCCCGACGTAACATATCCTAGCGTCCGATCGTGAGTTATAGCCATGCTTCGGGGCACATCATTCATGTACACCTACCATAATCGGCTCTCGGCCTCGAAGACGCCTTGGTTCCTCCGAATGCTGAATTTCATGATCCAGTCATTTGCGTACCGACCAATCAATTCACCAATCACAACTGCAATCTGGCAAAAGCGTTAACTGGATAATCTATGACGATGCACATCGAGCACCGACCATCGGAGTGGCATAGGACCCGGAGGTGATATACGGACTGTACCCAAATCCAACTGGTGCTGGCGTGCCAAGGAACACGACGTTGGTCACCTGCTGGACGTTAAAATCTGGACAGAGGGTTACAGACGCCCAACTACTCACGTTCAATCCGATGCCGAATCCAAATACAGCCATCTAGATACGAAAACACGTTGAGCACACGGAACGACTTATCCATGCATGACCTACCTCAAATATGATCACAAAGAAAAACTGCGGTCGCCAAACTACACACAAGCCGGCCGTGCAGACCTCCCACCACGAATCCCTGTATTTTGCAAGCCGGCTGCCAGTCACGCCGACCAGCGTCTCGATGCGAGAGCGCCAGTTCGACGATGTACGAACTGGAGGTCGGTTTTTCCCTCTATCGTACATCCTGTTGCCTAGTCAGTATCACGTGAAACCGAATCGATGACATTGCCTTACGTCTCATCCATGAAGAAAACAATGAGCGCGAGGACGATAAGGCTGTATATGCAGCCTATGCCATAACTCCATCTCCAACTACGTAATGATTAGCGCCCGCACCCTTCAGACA
>JBBPOK010000664.1:0-15919 GCA_038091415.1 Leccinum variicolor | reverse complement strand
GCGGCGTCTGCACCCGATTTTGACCCCACCTCGCTGACTGGGGAGGTAGCCCAAGCCTGGAGACGACTTCTGATCCAGTCCATGTTTCCTGCATCTCAGGTGTCGTCGGCAGAGCCCGATCAGAACGAGAACAGCCCGCGGAAGGGCAAGAACCGGAATGGCAACACAAAGGCAGACGATCATGCCTCGTCGACTCCCTCGCGGACTCCCTTCCCACCCAAGTTCAGCAGACCGTTGCCGGCTCCGGAACACGCTCTCGTCGGTTTCTCTGATCCGATGCTCAAGCCGACGGTTGCGTACGCAGTAGTGGGTCCTCGCATACGTGGAAAATTTGACGGGCGAAAGGCTACTCATTTGGGTCTTCCACCCGGTCCGTCGCGCGCCAGACTTGTCAAGGGGCAGAGCGTGACCGTGCAAGTCAAGGATGAAAATGGTAACCTCGTCGAGCGGGAAATAAAACCGGAAGATTGTATCGGAGAGAGCGTGACCCCAGCGGTGAGTCAGATCTCCTACTTCCCTGGAACTTGACAGGAACTCTTTATAGGTGGTGCTGCTATTCGACACACCGACGCTGGCCCACGTTCCCGCCTTGCTTTCGAGCTTCGATGATTCTGTGCATTTCTCCAAATACTTATGGAAGCACGCCAAGGACTCCAAACAGCACAATGTCCAAGCGATCTTCCATTTGTGCGGAGAAGGGGTCCTGGAAGACGAGCGCTACAAAACGCTTATGAACGATTTCGGGCCCGAGGTACATGTATGTATTCCAATTGTCTGTCCCCAAAGTCGTGTGATAATTGATCTTATGCAAGCACATTATCGCTTCGCGCAAGTACCTTGCCAATCCGATCACGTTTACCAGCGCCGCATACAGCCAGCTTCGACTCAACCAGCTAGACCCTGACATGTTCCCGATACAAAACTATTCATGTACCGCAGACCGGGTGTTGAGCGGTGCGTTTCCACTCATGTTTTCGCGCTCAAGCATTGTTGACGTGTTTGCAAAGACATATCCGGGCTACCCGCTCGCGTGACAACCATGCAGAAAAGCGTGATTGTCAACTTGCATCCACCACGTCCGCCAGCTGTAGATGTGGATGCGGGCAAGGGCGACCTCTTTCATCCTGCAGTAACATCTGGGACCCCGTTGGTCTTGCCAGAATCGACACGTACAGGTTTTGCAGACGCTCGTTCGCACGTGTCAGGCGCCGAATTAGAGGACATTAACGGCGGAGACGTGGCGATATGTACGCTAGGCACGAACAGCGCAATGCCCAGCAAATATAGAAACGGTGATGGCAAACGTTTTCTACACTCGACTCGAGGCTCACTATATTCTGTTCAAGTGTCTGCGACGCTCGTTCATGTTCCCGATCGCGGCTATGTGTTGCTCGATGCCGGCGAAGGCACGTGGGGTCAGCTCGCGCGCAAGTACGGAGATGATCCTGCGTCGACGGGGAGCGTCTGGCATGTCCTCCGCGCGCTCAAATGTATATTCATCAGTCACATGCATGGCGACCATCACATTGGCCTAGCCAAGCTCCTGGCAATGCGACAACAGGTGAGCGAGCACCCCGCGAGATCGCAAGAGAAACTGATCGCGGGGGTACGTAGCTAGATCCGCCGTGCGATGCGCCGTTGTACGTCGTGGGTCACGACCACGTGTTTATGTACCTCCGCGAATACGAAGCGCTCGAAGACCTCGGACTTGCGACTCGACGGTCCAAGAGTCCCGTCGTACCGATCTCAGTGGATGCGCTACATTGGAAGAACGATTTCGCGTCGCTTCAGGGTCCACGCGGGTGCGTCTCTGGTTGGTTACCCGTCGCATCATCTGAACGGACCCGGTAGTTTCAGTGCCATCGCGGCGCACCGCGACCTGTGTGCTTCCCTCGGCCTGACTAGTTTCCGGACCGTGGACGTCGTTCATCGAACGAGTTGTCATGGCGCCATCCTCAAGCACGCGGACGGTTGGAGCATCGTGTAAGCGATATACATGCGTGCTGAACTCGCATTCACACTTTTTGCCCGCGTCCGTTAGGTATTCGGGCGACACCGTTCCTACGCAAAAGTTGGTGCAGGCTGGCGAGAATGCGACGCTCCTCATTCACGAATCGACCATGGCGGACGATCAAGCGGACTTGGCCGCGGCCAAGATGCACAGCACGGTCGGTCAGGCGATCGACGTGGGGAAAAGGTACGAGTTCGTTTTATCTCTACGAGTAATACATGGAGACGCCACTCCCGAACGCAGGATGAACGCGCGCCACGTCCTCCTCACCCATTTTTCCGCGCGGTATCCCAACGTGCCTCCGTCGGTGGTGACGACCCGGGGTCCGGGCGATCCGATCGTGGCACTGGCATTTGACCACGCCCACATCCGAATCGCCGACATGTGGAAGATGAACGCGTACATTGGTGCCATCGAACGCAGCTTTGCGGACCTCGAGGACGACAACAACGATGGGGCGATGGCGCAGATGTAGATGGAGGCAGTCGAGTGAGGGGAAAAAGGTTTCAAGTAATATCACATAATGTCTCTAGAGATGCAACGACGTCCCGAGCGATCTCCTCTCCTCTCTTGTCCCACGTCGCCGGATGGCGGCCGGTCGCATCGTGAGCAGTTGCTTCGGGGTCTGGGGAAGAAGAATGTAAAGGTGTGGAATCGTCGTAAAGATCCAGAAATGCACGGCAGTGGACGACGAGGGTCTTTATTCCGTCGGACGACGACGCGCCTGGCAGTGCAGACGTGACGACGGCCTGGTTGGCGGGTTCGTCCTTGATGAGCAGTCCGAGGAGGATGGCGGTGTAGCCTCTTAAAAAGGCGCACTCGGGCGGATCGTCGTCGACACGACGATTACGGTCTGCGTATTGGACGTGCAGCGCTGTCAAGCATTCCAGTATCGATGTTTGATCGGGGCATCGACACGCGCGCACACAGTGACGGGAACCGTGACAGGAGGCGTCGATGGCTAAACAGTGGCGGACGAGTCAGTATGGGAAAGCGAGAGCGAACAAGAGATGGCGCGTACATTGCGTGCGGGCGAGCGCGGCCACGCGAGGGCTCAACGTCGCCCAATTCATGACCAAACCGAGGGCGAGACAGAGGAGATCAAAGGCTTGGACGGAGGTCGGAGATGATGTCTCCGTTTGCCGCGCTTGAGACCACCGCGTTTGGGAACGCATTGTAGTGGATGTGGCGAACGCGAGCGCGTCAGGGACATCCAGGGCGGCGTCACACCACCACTGATCGTCGTGCGACAGCAGGGTGAGCACTCGCATGGCGCCGCACAAACACTTTCGCGCTGATAAACCGAGGATAAGCATCGGAACGACGAAACGCTGACGACGGTCCTTACCCAGGTCCGATTTATCTTCACTCCCTTCTAGTAAAGTAGACGAGACGACACAAAGGGATATGAGCTCTGGGGCGAATCCGACCACGTGAGATAACGCGATCGAGGAACGATCATCAGATGGATCGGTCGAGGACCAATGTCCGAGGAGATACGAGTCCAGGAGGCGAAGGCAAGCTTCGATATGGCAGAGGGACGGTATATCGCTGGGGTGAATGCTCGTCGGCGGGAACATGGGCAAACCGGATGCATACGCGGCGATACGTGGTTGCAATAGGCCAAGCTCTGCCCTCAGGTTTGCGAGCAGCGTCGGCAGATGCTGATCCGACAAAAGAGACGGGGGCAAGGTCGCAAGCGAAAATGAAACGAAGAAGCGTGCAGAGGGCTGGGATCAATCAGATCATGTACGACGCGTAATCCTCGCCTAGGACAAACCTGGTTCGCGAAAGACGGTTCCGACTCTCTTGAAACTAATCTTGCGAGCGACTTGAGCTACTCAAGCATGTGTCAATTCCATGCACGATCCCAATAAATTGTGCTGACCGCGGTGATCTCGGTGCGCAAGATACCAAGTGACTTGAGGTCGTCATCTGCGAAGACCGAAGCGAGGACGTCCTTTCTATGATCAAAGTGACTCAAGATTTCCACGAGGGTGGGAATGAATTGCTTTTGGTGAGCTACCTCTGTGAGGGTGCGGGGGTCCCTTGCAGCCAGGACAGCAAAGAAGGCTATCGTGGCATCGAGCACCTAGGGAAGGTTGTGAGACGGAGACTGAGAAGGGTGGTGTATACATACCTTGTCGCTCGTCCCAGCGCGCGCAGCCCAGAATTTTTCCCAGGTGCGAATGTAGAAGTCGGAAGTTTTTGCCCGACGGTTGAAATCGGGATCGGAAAGTTTATTTACCACCTCCAAGGCGCTGGGATTGTAAGTTACAAAGGGATGCGAGGGACAAGAAAGGACGTGACGGACCTCGCTCTTCGCAGACCAATTGCGCTTGAACTGTCAAGTCCCTCGAATAGATAACCTACTTCGTCCATGAACCTCCTGCTCTCGCCCTTGCTTCTGAGTTCTGTGATGCTCTTCAGGTCGTTCATCATACCGGCGGGGAGGGAAGATTGGGAGATTTCTGAAAGGTTGCGTCTGAGAGGAGTTGGCGCTACAGCTGATTCTTGTTGGCTTGGTTGTGGGTCATCTTCGGAGAGGTCGATTCCCCAGCGGGTGCGCAAGTCGGTATAGGACTCGTGGAGTTCTGTGTCGTCCTCGATAGCATTTGATGTATTCGCGTCTGGGACAGGGAGAGCGACGAGGAAGGAGCGAGAAGATCCTGCGTATGTTCTGATGTTTCGGGATGGAAGAGGTTTCGGAGATGACTGTGAGGCTTCCGGTGTGGGATCCCGCTCTGGGAACGCGGTTGGCAGCGAGTGCGCGGACGCGTTGCGGGATATTTGTGATCTCGGTGTGGACGGTGTCGCTGGTAGGGGTTACAAGCCGATGTGCACTGATCGACGGGTGGCGTACCTGAGATGGAGGGATCTGTCTTTGAACGACCGAGCATGCGTTTAACGACGCTCCCTCTTTGCGGTGTTTTTGGTGATTTCGACATGATCTCTACATAAGCTTTCAGTCGTTTTCTCGGTGGTGTGTCGTCCGCGTCAGTCCTCGGTCTTTTGGTGTACATTGAAGGTCAGGTGACAAAGAAGTGTTCCGCTTTCCGCTTTCTCCCTTGTTCTCAATGCAATGCAAGCTTTACAGTCTCGCATAGACTCGTTTCAAAAGACAAAGCGCGTTAAGCGATATCCAGGAAGGCCGTCGTCGTCAACAGCATCAGTCAAGTGGCCACATCCATCCCACTTCAGCGCAAATCCCAACACTCTCGCAGAGGCAGGCTTCTTCTTCGACCCCAGCTGGGACGACAGAGACAGCGTCGCCTGCTTCTTCTGCGGAAAGGAACTCAGCGACTGGGACGAAGACGACGACCCCTTCCAGATACATTACTCAAAGTGCCAAAACTCGTGCGCATGGGCCGTCGTGAGATGTGGCTTGACCGACGATCTCGACGAGGACGGGCGGTACGGCACTCCTGTCCTCCACTCGCATCTCAACTGCTCACTCTTCCCCATAGCTTCGTGTTTGGGACCAGGTCCCGTCTGCCCTCGACCAAAGCCATGGAAAAGGCTCGGTTGGAAACATTCGGCACGGATTGGTGGCCCCATGACCAAGAACCCGGACACGCTGCAACGTCGATCAAGGTATGCCATCCACCACGCCCTGATCGTTTCCAGCTGAGCGCCCACACAGATGGCTCAAGCCGGGTTCGTATACACCCCACAGGCTGCCGGAGACGACACTGTAACGTGTCTGTATTGTAACCTTTCCTTGGGAGGTTGGGAAGAGGAGGACGATCCCGCGTACGGATTCCACTTTGCTGCGACGCCGACCGCCCTGCTTAGTCTGCCACAGCTATGAACACCGTACACGAGACAGCAAGTCTGGGACTGCTTGTCCTTTCCTCGCACTATCATCCAAACCCGCCCGCTCAAAACCCGCCCAATCAGCAAAGAAGCCACCTGTCGAAAAGCCAGAACAGCAGTCCGAAGACGAATTGGCCAACATTCCGGTGACCGAACCACCCCCTCCGCGCGCCAAACGGGGAAAGACACGCTCCACCACCTCGACGGCCGCTCCCAAGTCCAGGCGGAAGACGAGAGCGACCCGCGGCAGACCCGCCAAGGTCTCTACTCCCCCGCCACCGCGCTCTCCGTCACCAGCTCCTCCAGAGCCGGACGAAACGGATATCCCCGATACATCCATAGCCGTCAACGATCCAGCTCCAGCTCCCGAACCTGACTCTCCCAGCGGACCGCCGCCCCTCAGCCCTTTGCTCGTGAACGGCTCTATACGTTCACTACCCGATCGACCCGAGTCACCGCCTGCTCCCAGCCCCAGCAAGCCTGATACGCCACCCCCCGACACTGCTCTGAAACATCCTGATCCGATCGTGTCCTTGTCGCCCACTGGGCAACCGACCGTCGCACCATCCAAGCTGTTAACGCACGACGAACGCACAATGTCGCTGGAGCAGTGGATACGACAGGAGATCGACCTCAGTCACGAGAGACTGATGACCGACGGACAGAGACAGATCGAGTCATTTCAGACGAGGGCGGCTGAACTGAGGAAATGTATCGACGAGTTATGAGTTCATCTTGGTTGTTACTAGAGTGTACCGCGGGAGGTTTGGCCGCATCGCGACAATATCGGCATTTTCATTTGCTTCCACACATCGTTCCGAAGAAGCCGCACCGTGTGACTATCGTGTGATTACAACAAACAAGCGATGCCTTTTCTTTGTTCAACGTTCAGGCCCGATGATCGATAACAGGCCTGTTCGCCGACAGCAAAACAGTTGTATTAGAATCATCCTGCCCGATTTCGCCCAGTGACTCGGAGTTCCTGCACACATAAAAGCAAAAAATGCGCCTCAACCGTGACTGCCCCCGATGCGGCGTTGGTAGTATATCGGGGTCCTCCCAGTATCCTTGGAGGCAGCAGTACTCGGGATCGCGTGCTCCAGGGGAGTGAGCTGAGATCAAGGGCGTGGCGGCGTGTGCTGAAACGGGCGACTCGGAGGATGACTCCGCTGCAAGGCAGACGCTGAGCGACATGTGGAAGCGGTGCAGCTGGGCTCTCGCCATGGCAGTTGCCCTTGTTCGTCCTCTTCCGAATCTACAGCAATGTCCTCCTCTCTATTTTTGGCGATCAGATAAGATCAGAAGAGGGGAGCGGAAGAAGTAAAAAGTAAGAGATCGGAAGGGAGGGATGAAAGATAATCTAGTGGAATGTCACGAGAGATTCGCTGATCCGCTGCCCACAAAATGTCAAGATGTTTGACGGGCGGATGAAGTGACGTCGACGATGCCCCAGACCCTGAACAAGTCATGATCAGTCCTAGTCAACCTGGAGTCGAGACATTTCCTTCTGCCATGCCGTGTTCGATATTCACACTTGCGATTCGCCGTGCACATACAGTAGTCTATAGCTACTCGCGATCTCGTCTACCATTTACTTCGTCACTTTATGTAAAGAAACAGCATGCTACGTATCCTACATCTATCAGTCCGTCATGGATGAACCGTTCAGAAGCTGTGCTTGGAGGCAGTCAACCAGAACCCAGCACCCTGCTGTTTGGCGATGTCGAGTTCGAGAGCAGTCGGCTGGCGGCGACCATCCGGGCCCGCGAACGTGCCAGCACCCCAAGGCGACCCTGTTCAAGGAGACGTACACACAGAGCCATCAACCAATCGAAACTGCAAATGTCCAAGTGCACGAGACTCACCACCATGAACTTCATCCAAGTTGGCGAGCTGAGCAAAGGTACGGCCGTAACCAAGAGGGACGTAGATGATACCGTGGTGGGTAAGCGTCGAGAGCGTGCTGATGACGGTCGACTCTTGTCCACCGCCCAAAGTGCCCGTAGAAACGAACACCCCACCTAGCTTGCCAACCAAGGAACCCTTTTGCCAGAGCCCGCCAGTCGCATCCCAAAAGGTCTGTAGAGAAAAGAATAACGCAAGGTCAGGCAAAGCTGCTTATCCGGCTAAATTGGCTCGGACGAGACCCACCTTCCACTGCGCAGGGAAGGTTCCGTAACGAGTAGGAACGCCCAAGAGGAAGGCATCATATTCTGCGAGTTGATCGGGCGTGATCACTGGGTAGCTTGGTTTAGCAGGGGCATGCAATTTCGCGAGAACCTCTCCAGAGAGGGTCTCTGGGATTCTAGACGGAAGATGGGTGATTAGAACGATCAGTCGACCATCGATGGATGGACGCACTGGTAGATAGTAGCAGAGCCACCGGCCTCAACAATACCCGCCTTGACAGATTCTGCGACTACGCGAGACGATGTCAAAACAGATCAACCGCGGACGTCGATGCTCTGCACTTACGTGTGGCAATGTGGCCGTACATGGTGTAGATGACGATGGCTACCTTTGGGGAACTTGAAGGCATGTTGGGTAGATTGGATAGTATGCACGAGTGGAGGAAAGAGATCGAGTTGGATGGGGCTCCTTCGAGCGATCGCGCTGGTATTTGTAGCTTTGCACGTCCAGGTTGGCGTTTCGAGATTCTGTCTTAATCAGCGATTGGAAGCTTCCAAGTCGGGCATATCTAGGACACGCAATCCCAGGCCCTGATACATTACAATCGATCACGACAGACTTGCACAAAAAAGCACCAGCGATACTCACGAGAATCATTGGCTTTGTCACTGTGATATATCAGCCGAGCATCTGTCGGAAAAACTACTAGCAACGATCGAGGGATCGTCAAGCTAAGACTCCTGTCAAACATAAGTGTCGCGTCACTTTGACACTCACAATATCTGCGCAGTAGAGGTGTCTTCATAATCGTGCACTTTTCTCTGTTGCTGGGCCCAGATCCACCTTGGCCCCGCTCCCCGTTACCAATCGTCTTCGGCAAACGGGACAAACGGAACGAAAGCCGAATGCGTTTCTTACCTTGATAGGAAGGGGGCTGATCAAAGGAGGTCCTGGCGGGGTTTGACCACATGCCAAATTGATCCCCGCACCTTGTCACACGCAGTGACCGTGGATGCCAGAGGTCAACTTAAGGTATGGCTGTCAAGCTTCGGTCTATAGTGAAATGATGGCATTTTCGCCTTGAGGTCATTGTTTGATGTGATGCACATACAGGGCTATCTTGAGGCCTTGTCTGTGCCCGCCATCAACGAATGCTCGAGCATCGCTGGCAAATTGTGGCAATGACCTGGACTATGGAGTCCTCGGTACTTTATAAAAGATAGTTATTCATTTGCCTCGGTGGCATGTGTGCAGTGAAGACGAGGTCTTTGGTCTTTGAATTTGGACCTTCGACATGCCCAGCACCACACCATGGAGGTATGATCGATGATCCAAGGCGCACCTTGGGCAAGCTGATCCGATAGTCATGTCGTGAGCTGCGCGCCAGGTGGGCAGCGGTGAAGTTAGCAACGGACATGCTGACGCGAATAGTACCGAAGAAATTCCCAGGCAACGAATTCCTCGGTGATTACTTGTTTCTTTCGTGTCAGCATGTCCGTTGCTCGCCGCCGCGGTGGCATGACATGACTAAGATCAGCTTGCCCAAGGTACTAACGGGCGGGGTACAGATGTGACTTCTAGATCTGTCGTTTTGTTCATGGCATGTCACCCTGATCGAATCCATCCCAGGGTAGGACCAGAGACTCGAACTCTGTACATGTCGCCAGTCAATCACGTATGACGAAGATACCGCATCATGCCGACTTGCTCGATGTACCAGTTCATCCCTTTTTTCCTGATTGAAACATATCATCACACGGCACAGACCGAGCTGCCACCCTCGACGCCCATAACTGATTCTCAATTCAACTAGGACGAGGTCCGTGATCGAATCATTCCCCCTTTACTTCGGCGTTGACGCTTTAGAAGCCACGCTCGCCGACGTCGCCCGATCACCATGAGGGCCCAGGTGCCACCGTCTGCCTTTCGTCTGCCTATCCCACGCCACGTCGCAGTTGCCCGACCCCAGGGGTGCATTCGGAGAGAGCGCGGACCTTGCCATCAATTTACTCGACGATACGGAACTGAGAGGGGGAGAACCGTCTACGACGATGATGACAGTGCAGAAGGCCGAGTTCAAGCATGAACACGCAGGAACGGACGCGGACGGGAACGCGCAGAACGGTCGACAAGGAAGGCTACGCGATAAGTTGGCAAAATGCAAAAGCGAGTGGCGTGGTAAACACGTTGCCTCGACCTCTCGTATAGAAAGTCACAAGATTGGAACGACAAAGACGGCTTCGGACCTGCGAAGACAACATGAATCTGCTCAGCGGGAAGAGCAGGGTCGTCGTCGTATACATACGTTCTCTTGGAAGGAACTCGACGAAGATCTTCGCGACGAGGGGCTCAACGTTGGGAGAAGAAGTGACGAATGTTGTTGTACATACGATGATCTCGCTACTGCGCGCAGTTTTAGCCAGGCGTCATGCATCATATCATGACCTCTGGGCACTCAAGCATGCGTATTGGCAAGCCCGATTGACTGGGGAGGGGGAAGAAAATGAATGGTCAGTCCTTTTCCTGGAGACCTTATCGAGAGCGTCACTTTATATCGGAAAACAGTCTAAGCGCTTCAAACGCAGTGGATGTGACATTGAAAGGAATTCGAAAAGAACGCTTGGGTGACTTTGCATCCTAGCTTATGAGTGGAGGAGACTAGGGAACTTACTACACGTATTACACGTCGGCCCCTTGCCTGTTGTGTGGAGTTTTATTCTAGTCGATTTGAGTCCGTGATCATAGGACTAAGTACAGTAGCTTCAACTTGAACCTGTTGCGAATGAGTCCGAATTTCATGCATACGTTTGCATTGAGGTTCTTGCTGTGGACTTTTTTCTATCAGACACGTACACTCTTCGGATGTCGTTCCGTGTAGAGGATGGCAGTGAGTTGAGAGTGGAGCGTGACAAAGCGCTCTCCGGCCCGGGACGGGAGCCCGAGTTGCCGGGTATGGTGAGCGTGTACCCGAAAGTCGGGATCGCGCGCTCCAGGGGGGTAAGCTGCGGATGAGTGACGTGGTGGAGGTGGCACTGAGACAGGAAGCGCCGAACTTGAAGCGGTCCCTCTCGCTTGTCTGACTCGACCTTTTGCAACTGGTCGTCTTTATGAACCTGGCACTACTGCAGAACCCCCGTCACTCACAACTTGCTTACATTCCTCCGTGCTCTCAGACTTCATGAATCAAGACAATCAATTCTCTAGCCCGGCTTTTCCCTTCCAACTACCACCCCAAGGACAAAAGAGATTGCGCAACTCGGACTCATCACGTACCAATAAATGCGAACATGTTTTTATAACGCGTGCGTAGCAACTTCGCGCTGGGATGCCTGGAGACATCACAAACACACCTGTTTAGTCATACGTGCCACGAATGTTGCGTGCGGCCTCCGTCGGATGCCAGCAGGCTTCCATGTTATTGTAGAAGTCGATGGAAGGATCATACTACAAACATCGAACAAACCCGTGTCGACAGGGCAGGACGCTGTAGAATGGGAGGAAGTCATCCTCTTGTGCGTCATCCTTTGCTGAATCTCTGCTATTTTCATTGATTTGTTGTCAAGGCCATCGAATCAATCATCTTCCATTTCGTTTCGTATCTACGCATCCTTTGAGCTTGGCCCAAGGTTAGGAAATGGAGAATTGCTCCGTCAATTCAATGTTACTGTAGGAGAGGTGTTCCATCATCGGAATGAACAGCTTCAGCGTGAGCAACTCCTTTGTCTGCCGCATACTCTCCTTGACAACTCCTTGCAGTCATCGACTTTACAGCGTGTTCGCTCGTTAGCATCATAACGAAGCGACACATCTGTGACACGAATGAAGCCTGTCCCAAACTCGACGTAAGCAGACTGTTCACGGCGCTGTAGTCATTTTCTGAACTTATGGCAATAGGTACCGGAGTCACTCGAAATGAGCGCTCTGGAACAGCTTACAGATGATGGACATTGTGCTCTCCTGCGTTACCGCCAGCGGCAGGACCAAATGGATCTAGACACAGCCATCCAGACTTTCGAGCGTGTTCAAGAGATTTGCCCGATAGATGACCTTAATCGCTCAGCCGTTCTGTTCAATCTGGCCAATGCAAAGTTCATCGACTGCCAGGCCAACAATCGGTACCTTGGCCTAGATGTGCCAATTGGATTGTATCGGGATGCTCTACAACTTCGGAGCACAAATCATCCAGATCATTGCATGACGATACTGGAACTTGGTCTTGCGCTACTTGCGCGCTTCCAGAGTCGAGGGATCGAGTTCGACAGGGAAGAAGCAAAGGATCTACTGGCAGGAGTGATGGAGGTCTCGGCGGCAGAAAGTTATGCACACCGAGCAGGGCTGCTCGCATTGCAAATGGCCAAGGCTTCAGTATCGGTGGAGGCAGGAGACGGTGGATCGTCACCAGCAGAGCAAGCAAATGGTGACGATTTGATAAAGACGGCGCGAGACCGGTTACAGAACATGTCATACTGGAATCCTGACCGACCTACACACATCTTTGATCTTTGGGTGCTGTTATCTGACCGGTTCGCACGCTATGGCGTGCTTGCTGATATACACGAGGCAATTCGGATGCTCGAGTCTGCCGTGGATCTTTGGCGAGGCTATTGTCATCCTGACCATCCTTACATGGACATGCCGTCCCTGCTGAACAGCCTCGGGGACTCCTTAGTTCGTCGCTTTGAGCGCCTCGGGAACCTCGCGGATCTAGACAGGTCCATCTCGACGAAAGAGCAGGCTATCTGTCTGACACCCGACGGCCATCCAAACAAGCCAAGTTGGTTGAACAATCTCGGAAACTCAATATTTTGTCGCTTTGAGCGTCTTGGGGACCTCGCGGATCTAAACAGGACCATCTCGTTGAGAGAGCAGGCTGTCTGTCTGTCACCCGAAGGCCATCCACACAAGCCATGTCGGTTGAACAATCTTGGGAACTCGTTATCGAGTCGCTTTGAGCGTCTCGGGGACCTCGCGGATCTGAACAGGTCCATCTCGATGAAAGAGGAGGCTGTCTGTCTGACACCCGACGGCCATCCAGACAAGCCGGCTCGGTTGAACAACCTGGGGAACTCATTATTGCGTCGCTTTGAGCGTCTCGGCGACCTCGCGGATCTAAATAGGTCCATCTCGACGACAGAGGAGGCTGTCTGTCTGACACCCGACAGCCATCCAGACAAGCCGGCTTGGTTGAATGACTTCGGGAACGCATTATTGAGTAGCTTTAAGCGTCTCGGGGACCTCGCAGATCTAAACAGGTCCATCTCGGTGAATGAGGAGGCTGTCTGTCTGTCATCCAACGGCCATCCACACAAGCCGGCTTCCTTGAACAATCTTGGGACCTCATTACTTCGTCGCTTTAAGCGCCTCGGGAACGTCGCGGATCTAAATAGTTCCATCTCAATGAGAGAGCAGGCTGTCTGTCTGACACCCGAAGGCCATCCAGACAAGCCAGGTCGGTTGAACAACCTCGGGAACTCGTTATCTTGTCGCTTTCAGCGTTTCGGGAACCTCGCAGATCTAAACAGGTCCATCTCAATGAGAGAGCAGGCTGTCTATCTGACACCCGACGGCCATTCAGACAAGCCGACTTGCTTGAACAACCTCGGGAACCCATTATTGAGTCGCTTTGAGCGTCTCGGGGACCTCGCGGATCTAAGCAGGTCCATCTCGCTACATGAGGAGGCTGTCTGTCTTACACCCGACAGCCATACAGACAAGCCATGTCGGTTGAACAATCTCGGGAACTCATTATCTCGTCGCTTTCGGCGTCTCGGGGACCTCGCGGATCTAAACAGGTCGATCTCGATGACAGAGGAGGCTGTCTGTCTGGCACCCGACGGCTATCCAGACAAGCCAGATTGGTTGAACAACCTGGGGAACTCATTATTGCATCGCTTTAAGCGCGTCGGGGACCTCGCGGATCTAAACAGGTCGATCTCAATGAAGGAGCAGGCTGTCTGTCTGACACCCGACGGCCATCCACACAAGCCTGGTTGCTTGAACAACCTCGGGAACTCATTATCTTGTCGCTTTGAGCGTCTCGGGGACGTCGCGGATCTAAACAGGTCTATCTCAATCAGAGAGCAAGTTGTCTCTCTGACACCCGACGGCCATTCAGACAAGCTGGTTTTCTTGAACAACCTCGGGAAGTCATTATTGTGTCGCTTTGAGCGTCTCGGGGACCTCGCGGATCTAAGCAGGTCCATCTCGATGAATGAGGAGGTTGTCTGTCTGTTACCCTCCGGCCATTCAGGCAAGCCTGGTTTCTTGACCGACCTCGGGCACGCATTATATCGCCGCTTTGAGCGTCTCGGCCACCATGCGGATATTGTTGAGTCCATTTCCATGCTGGAGCAGGCAATAAGCTTCACTCCCAATAGCCATCCCGACAAACAAACTTCTTTCTTTCACCTTGGGCAGGCATTCAATATCCGTTTTACGCGCTCTCATGATTCTTCTGATCTCTCTGCTGCTGCTTTCAATTATTCTATTGCCACTCGTGCTTCCATCGCTCCTGCTTTCACCCGCTTTCTTGCCTCTCGCGCCTGGATTTCCTGTGCGCAACTTCTGCAAGGAAATACCACTGCCCTCCTTGATGCATGTGCTTCTGCTCTTGAACTTCTCCCACAATTAGCATGGCTCGGACTCCCAGTCACCGAACGTCATCGTCTACTCGTTGAAGGAGCTCATGTGACACGTGACTCGGTTGCCGCCGCTCTTCAAGCTGGTCATCCTGAACTGGCTGTTGAGTGGCTTGAGCAAGGCCGTTCCATTGTCTGGACTCAGTTCCTGCAGCTTCGCACTCCAGTTGATGACCTGGCTCATGACCATCTTGCACTTGCTTGTCAGTTCCAGCAAATCTCGCAGGAATTAGAACATGCTAGTATTCGGGACAATGCCACATTCTGCCAGCCAGCACATATCTCAGTCACTGACACTCGATTGCTCGAGAAAGACATCCAAAGACATCATGATCTTGCACTTAGACGGGAGAATCTCCTACTTCGGATACGGTCCTTGCCAGGTTTCGATCGATTCTTGCTTTCGAAGACGATCAAGCAACTTTCTGCCTTGGCCATTTTTGGACCAGTTGTTTACCTCACAGCCGGCAAAGAAAGATGTGATGCACTGATCGTTATGGCGGAGTTGGAGAGTGTCATCCATGTACCCCTTCCTGAAATTTGCTATGTTCATATGGAAGCCCTGCGAAAAATGCTTCACGAGTTGCTCAAGCGGGATCGTCTTGTTTTCTCCCGCGATGCCCTCCACGAACTCATCCCCTGTGAGAATACAGACCGCTCGAAAGAACTTCTCGATTTGTTGCTGGATGGAGATTTTGCTGATGGTAGTCACCGGGCAGCGAAACTGGCAAATTCACAACGATCTGAAGAACATACCTCGAACAAGTTATACCAGTCCGTTCTGACACTCCTTTGGAATAAGGTTGTAAACCCCGTTCTTCAGACACTCGGCTTTTCGGTAAGTCGTTGATACAAGTCTCAATGTTGATCTATCTGACTCCAGATTAGAGTCCGCCATCTTGCACTGATAAAATGACCCGCATCTTCTGGTGTCCGACTGGTCCTTTCTCCTTTTTACCCATACATGCTGCCGGCCTTTATCACACAGCCGAGCTGGGAACAAAACTTTCTGATTTCGTTATATCTTCCTATTTGCCGACTTTGACTTCGCTCGCATCATCACCTCAGAATGGCTTGCATGACCCTTCCTCCAAACTTCGCCTACTTGCTGTCCCTCAGCCACCCACAGACGGACACAATTCACTGTTCTCGGTGAAGCACGAGATCGATTCCATCAGTGAATTATGCAATAAATCCCCTCTGGTAACCCTCCAGAACTCTGATGGCACTGTCGAGGACGTCACGGAGAAGTTGAAGAATACCGACTGGGTCCATTTTGCATGTCACGGAATACAGGATCCCGAGAAACCGCTCGATAGCGGGC
>JBBPOK010000663.1:0-15988 GCA_038091415.1 Leccinum variicolor | reverse complement strand
AAAACCAGATTTAATACTTCTCGAAGCAGGCGATCGTCACCACCCAATCACTTGGGGCAACCTCAAAGCAATCGGCGAATTAACCTCCACCGACCTGAAGCAAAACAGAACATTAATCAGCACCCTCAACACGAAGGCGTATATCTTATTATGTGCGCAGCCATGGAGACGATTTGTTGTTGCCTTCTCTCTAGCCGACGAAGAATTACGAATCCATCTATTCGACCGCTCGGGTGTCGTCATTTCCCCCCCCATCAAATTACACACTAACGTATCCGAGACCTGCCGGATCGTCCACGCTTTTGCTCGCGCCGATCCGGTTGTCCTTGGCTTCGACCCCACGGTCAGAATTTCTGATTCATACCTTCTCCAACCGCCATCGTCTTCGTTGGTGGGCACAATCGACGTCGAACGCCACACTTATGATATCATTTCGATACTCTGGACGAGCAACGGCTTCATCGGGCGTTGTACAAACGCATTTCACGTTCGCCCACAGCATGCCCCCCCCCCGCTCGTTGATGGAGAATCCGATGAATATGACTACGTCGTGAAAGACGGTTGGCTGGAAGTCCATTTGATGAACCACGAGCAATTCATTCTTGATCGTATTGCTGGTACGGAGGGTGTCCCAAAGCTGTTCAGAGCTTGGACGGTCGAGAATGAAGGCAGAGACGATACCACGGACCTTAATAGACCTAATGTGTGGGATCGCAACTTAGCGTCACGCTATGTAAACCGTGTCCACCGGCGACTTTTAATGGCACCACTTGGTAGCCCGTTGTCTTCATTCAAGTCGCAAAAGGAATTGCTTCATGGCTTCATAGGAGGTCTCGAGAGTACGTCCATCATAGACTGTTTGTGCCATTGCTAAACAACTTTGCGTAGTTCACGAACGGCTGGTCACGGAAAAACGTGTCCTTCACAGGGACATCAGTCCAAACAACCTCGTCTTCCGGCGTTCGAACTGCGATTGTAGATCAGTAGTTCTGATTGATTTTGATTATGCTATCTGCCTGGACGACCCCAGCCTGACCCAGTATCCCAAGGGAACAGTAAGCAAATTGAACTGCGTGTGCGCGCATGACTAAAATTTCACAATAGGGAACATTACCGTTTGTTTCACTAGCCGTTTTGCGACAGGCCGTATCTGAAGAGGATCCGGAGATTGTGCATGAAGTTCCGGACGACCTCGAATCTTTTTTTTACATGTTTATTTGGCTTTGTGTTCTCCACACCGGCCCCAACGGCGCACATGATCTCCAAGTGAACAACAAGTACTCCATCATTACTAGGTGGGGGGAGGTGGTATTGCAAGACGGTGGACTGATGCGCGCTGAAGATGCGAAAAACTCATTCATTCACGCTCCCACTGGCGGTAATATAATCGAACAACAATTTACGCCATATTTCAACAATTTGAAGCCACTAGCGCACGAGTGGAGGGCATTGGTCAAAATCGAGGATGATCGCCGGGTCGCCATACCTAAGCCACACGAAGCGGACAAGCCCAAGCCACTCACTCATCAAAAGATCATTGAGCTGATACGCAGCTATGCCGATGACCTGCCTGACGCCGGTGATCCACCCGAATCCCACCCCGATGCATCGCGATTGAAGAGGGAGGCGCCGTCGTTCTCGACCTTACGTTCGACCGTCTCGGCGAAGAAAACACGGTATAACGTAGATGTCGTGGTGGAGTCGAATCCGTTCGTTAGGTAACATTGTCTGAATGCCGCAGGTTGTCGAATAACTTTTTACCCAAATACGCGACGCCGCGCCGCGCCGCGCTTCTACAATTTACATTATATAAATAATGTCTGACACACTGTGTTCAATTCGCGACTGTGCTCGTCTCCCTCCCATTCCTGTCGTTGAACGTTGATGACAAGGACCAACAAACGGCGCGGGTCACGGTCTAGCGAGGGATCCGCTGGTAGTATACCTGCACCCTCTAAAAGAGCAAGGCCAGCAAGCCCCATTCGTCGAAGTCAACGAAGTGGAAAGGGCTCGGGGGGCGCCGGGGAACAACTTAGGAGAGTGGGGGATGCTATTGCAACCGCGACCCAGAAGAAGTCGGACCAATTTGCTGCATCGGGCGAAACCGTCAATCCGATGGCGCCCGAAACTCCCAGGCGGAAGCGACGAGGCAAAGAACAAGTGAGTCTCTACTCTGTCCCCGTCTTGACTTTTATGCCCTTCAACTGCAACCATACTAGCCCAGAGACCACCGGCCTCAATCTCCGCAGACATCTGAACGCCACGATGACGAGGTAGATGACACAAGGTTTGGGTTCCAGCTTGTGAGTTGACATGTGCAGCATCCTACTATCGAGTACTTAAAATTCTACATCACGGACAGCCAGTAGAGGACGATCGGGACAGTCCGCCTCTTCAGTTACCCAGCTTCAAAAGAGGACTGAAGTTCATCGCGGATGCTCGGAAAGAAAGGCTGTTGCAGCTCGCAAGGACGGATCGCACGGATCGCACAACTAGCAAGGTATCCCGTAAGGGCGCTAACGGCCTGTGCAACGACGATATGGAGTGCTTACCCGGGGATGATGAGAACGGCAGCGAAGAGGAAGGCATCGAAGAATCGGAAAGGGGTTTGGACGAAGGAACTTTTAATCGCGAGAAATTGTTCAACGGTCACGACGACAACAACGAATTGGACGATGATGGCGGCGACAAGGGGAATGGTGAGGACCAGCAGGGCGACGTGGACCAGCAAGGCGACGAGGACCAGGAGGGTAACGGCAACGGTGCTCGCAGCAAGAAGCATATGGTGTGTGTAGACCACCCTCCGTTCTCAATACTCATCGAATACAGGAACTATCTGATCGACGAACTGCTAACAACCGGCACAACCGACTGCGAGACTCGCGTGACAAGGCAAAGGTAAGTCCAAGATTCGGAGGCAAATCTTCTCGCAGTGCTACAAATGTATTAGGATATCAATGTACTCGAGGCCCACTATGCGAGGAATCGTCGACCTCGACCTCCATCGCCGGCAAGACTGCGTGGTTTACAGCCGCAGCCTGAGCCGGAGTCAAACGAAGGTGATGACGACGCTACCCCTCGACATCAACGTCACTCGAAGACTCAGAAACAAACCCGCTCCAAGGACCCGACCCAACTGAATTTCTATCCAGCAAAATGGAAAGACTTCCTCGAAGAGTGCAAGACTGAGGTTCGAACGTATGCAGCGGTTCGCGAACCATGGCCACACAACAGATCCGCGGTAACTGGTTTCATTTCCGATGTAATTGACATGACGGTACAAAAGTGGAGACGAGAAAAGCGAACCGCCGATAAAAACTACTATCCAAAGCATAAGAGAGATATGTGCAAGCTGGCACGTACCTTGATCCCAACTACGCGCGCACTGCTGACTCACCTATTTAGCTATTCGAAGATCTTGCTTCGTGGCGCGGAGAGTTCAAAAAGGCAGCAGCGAGTTCCGTTCGTGCGCATTATGATTTGTTTCCACCAGCAGGTAGCGAATTCTCGAAGACCGAGACGCGCCAATTTATCAAACGCGCTGCAGAAGATCTAATCCGGAAGTCGGCGTTTGCGCACGGCGGGAAAGATGACGACGTAGTATTATTCCGTTTACTTTGGATCTCATTCACTTATGCTTGGATCACCTGCAGGGACATACGAACAATTTTGGCCACCCGGCGATTCGTGAACTCATTCACGTTTTCTTTTTTAGTCGCGAGAACCGTATTGGCAATCTTAGCGTGGCTGAATTTGGGACACGCATCCCAAATAATACTCTAACCTTCACTGTTACTGCGGTATGTCCTGACGTCTGACTTTTCTCTGGCTCATGTCATTATAGATACGTTGTATTCTTGATGGATATTCAATCAACGGCAAGGCGAAATTTCCCTATTTCAGTGGCGAGGCATACCGTGTGAAGTGGCGCAAGTATAACGAGCTGGTTGAAAGGCTCGAGGCTGATGACGTACATTCTGAGAAATTGGATCAGATGTGTCGTGAGATTGCTCGCACTGGCATGCAAGTCCAATGTATCTTTCCTTTGGTTTGACGCTGATATTGAGTTGTAACACCAGTGCCAGTGGAGGTGGAGGTCACATTGACTCTGATGGAGATACTAGTGATGACGGTTATGGAGTTGAAATAGATTGAGTAGATTGCAACATTATTACCCTTTGGTATTTCACACTGTTACTATTCTGTCTGGTAACATTTTGGGGATGATATCAAGTTAATTACATCTGTGTGTTCAAGTTGAGGAACAATGTTGTTCCATATGGCATGATGCTAGAATTAACCATATATCATCTTTATCAAATATCAATTAGAAGAGGCTCGGGATAGACTGTGAAAGCATTTTGAAACACTCTGAGGAATCTATTTAGATACTTGCAATGAGCTTCACACTCTGAAATTCTATCAAATGTTGACATACTACTGGGAGATAAAAATATTGGTATTCTGAGAAGACTGTGACTTATCTGTCATAGTCTTTCTACTATGAAACACTATCATTGTCTATCATTTACACCAATGCTATGGGACACTATGACATTACTATCAAAGCACTATCTAGTTGGACCCTCGCTATGAGCACTATGATACTGGACAGCACTGGACAGCACTGGACAGTACCCCCTGAATTTGCTGATGCTTGTTTCTAGGCCCCTGGCAACCTCGTCCACAAGCCGGTGAACAAGGCCCTTGTCACCGACTTATCTGCGGACGTCAATTTCATCCGCGCAGCCGGCTTCATGAGCAGTGCGTTTCTTATCTATTCTAAACCGTCATCCTCACCGCCCTCTTAGGTTGCTTTGCGCTATATGCGCCGAAGCTTTGCCAGGATTACGCGGCCAACCTCAATGCGTTGCTCGACAGGTATACGGGTCTCAAAAAGCCCTTCAAGAATAGCGTTTTTCCAACATGCACATTCAACGGCGGCGCCCGTGTCGTGACTCTCGAGCACGTCGACAATACCAACGTGCCTTACGGGCTTTGCGCTGTCTTTGCGTGCGGATCGTACGATCCTACCCAGGGTGGGCATTTAATTTTGTTCAATTTAGGCCTAGTCGTCCAATTTCCTCCGGGCTCAACAATCCTGGTCCCCTCTGGGACCATCCGTCACGGCAACGTTCCTATTCGCCCTCACGAAACTCGCCAATCGTTTACTCAATACTGCCCTGGTGGGCTCCTCCGCTGGGTTGCTTATGGCTTCCAGCCAGTCAAAGTGGCATCTCCCAGCGTCAAGCAGCTGTTTCTGAGGACGCAGGAAGAGCGCCGGGTTCGTGCCGTTAGCCTTTTCTCTAAGGCCAACGAGGTGTACTGCGATAGGGTTGCCGTCTTCGACTTAAAGAGCCATCGGTAGTTTCTTCAACGTTCTTGTCCGTCGATATGATATGTCACTCTGTTATCCGAGTCCTCTCCGTGTTAGTTTTGGCTGTGTTCCTCTTAGGGTTATCGCATGCGGGTACAGGCGAGGTGAAATCATATCTTCATCTGAGTCCCCGACTGCTGTTGCTTATTCTTGGACGCCCTCCCTTTCTTTCTCAAACACTCGCTCGTGCGGCATGGCTACGTGTCACTGGCACTGGGGACGTTCGCCGACAATCGCGCAGCAATCCAGTGCGAAGTCGCGTTGAGTGTAGTTTGATTTGCACGACAACGACAACAGGCTTCGGGATCAAGCGTTTGAAACCCTTTGTCAATCGGCATGCTCGTGTTCCGTTCAAAGTTAGCGTAAGTCCCTTGTTTGACCTGGACACCGTTAAGCTCAAGGCCTGAAGGTCCCTCGAGCTCAGTAACCTGCTCATCTGGAGCGGGCCATGTTCCCTGATCTGGTTCCCAATTTGTCAAAGGCCACTCCGCGTGTACAAGCGATCGGCCGACTTTGTCAGCCCAGATGTCTTGCGGGTAGTACTAGTCCCAGACGATCGGAGTAGTCTCCGGCTCAGGTTCTGGAGCAAATAACCACTCAGGCTCAGGAGCTTGAACCATAACCCTTAGACTCAGAGGGGTCTTCGGACGACACCGACGAGGCTGCTTATGAAACAGCATTCCAGTCATGGTGCTTGTCCTGCGTCAACGTAGGCAGTCCCTTTGGTCACAAACCTATGGAACGCCCTAGAATCAGGGGGGCCATCGTACTTGGTCGGCGGGATAGGCTTTAATTTACCATATCCTCGACATCGTTTCTTACTGCGGGACTTGGTTAGTTTTTTCGATCGTTTGGATCTGTGATGCTTTTGCCCTCGCCTTGAGGAGGACGAAGGCGAAGACGTGCTAGCCTCGTCCAAAGAGCTAGACCCGCTGCTCGGGCTCGGTGATTCGTCCGAAGAGTCCGACGAACTATCTGATGAGTCCCCGCTACCGTCATCCGACGTGTACGAGTGTGGAGCCCTTCGACGGCTCATTTTTGCACCTCCGAGCGCTCGCCCGAATCTTTATCGGTGATGATCAGGCTCCGAGTCGTCGCACGACCGGAGTTCCTCCTACGCCTAGACCTGGTCTTCTTAGGTCGCGAAGGAGGTTCATAGCCAGAATCTGACGAGATATCTTTTTCTCGCTTCTGACTCCAAAGCTCGAGCGCGCTTTTCTGCGCCCCGATGTCAACTTCGTTGCTAGTGAGATTCAGACCACCCCAGTTACGGGGGTCTATACCTTTACCCTTGTCAATCTTGGGAGCGTCCTCCCTTTCCGGCGATGGCTCTGGGGTCTCGGTCCTAGCAGCAGTGGCTTCGGACGGTTTTCTTAAATGGACGGTGTGGCGTTGAACGAGCGTCAACTTCCTTTTTGCAGCATGGATTGCTACTAATCGTAGCTCATCGTAGAGTACGGGTGTTTCTCCAGGCGCGTCGCGGCGCGCCGCGAGAGCGACGATGCGTTACGTAGTCCACGGGACTTCGTCATCATCAGGATCTTCCTGATCCGCCCCATCTTCTGGGGTACTCGCCTGGAAGCGAGCCAGCCACGTTCGAGGAACGGGATTCGGCACCAGCTGGGCTGGGCAATATCGATCCGGCCCGCGAAGGGGCATCGGATACATCTCGTAAGGTAAGAGCGTCACGGCACGAAGCCGTGCGGTCATACTCTCGGCGAGTCTCCGCACCTCGAAAAGAGGGCATGGGTGTGATCTGGTGAAGTGATGACTCACTGATTGCGCGGCAAAGTGGTGTCAACGCCTGGAGATCGGCGTTGGCTGCGCTTCTAAGATTGTAACGCATTTTCGAAGGTAGTTGATTTTGATAAGGTTTTTGAACAAGTTGAGGAATTTTTTACGGCGGTTCTCCCTTAGCTGGCCAGGCCTTGAGGTACCGTCGAAGGAGAGAGCGAGGGAGGGAGAAAGTGCGAGTGAAGAGTAAAAGGCTCAGCGGTTCTTTCAAAAATAGTATGAAACACGCTGACTTCCTAAAGGAGAGTCGAGAGAGGTCACGAAGTCGCTCAGAAAGAAAGGAATAAGGCATCTTTTCTGTTTAACCTCAAGAGACATGTAATGCTACGGGCTTTTCTTTTTATACCTATCGCCAGCAACCGTATCTCTTCTGAGGTCTAGCCGCTCTGTGCACAGGCCACTGCTCTGGCTTTTGACACGTGACTTTTGCGCCCGTGACTTAGTAATCCGTACCCGTTACATCCGAGTCCGGGCTGCAGTGCGCTTCGACTTGAGAAGTCAAGCAGACGATGGCGACGCGTCCTCTGCCACGCAAGATCCTTCCGTGACAACCGGTGGGCCTCTCACCAATCCCTCAAGCAACATGGAACTTCTGACTTCTTTGTGTAGGCAATCTCACCTCTTTTGCCCAACTAGCGCCATGCTTATGCTAGAATCAATGAAATTTACTGCCAATCATTCAACGAACCAGCAAGAACACGTTCCGCTTTTCCTCGACGCATTCTGCGCATATCCTCACTCACTGACAACTTTCACGTTTCAACGCGCTCTCTTCTATGCATATGTACTCGGCGGCCTGACCTTCATCCCCCTCGTCATATTCACCATCTTATTCGTTGCCATCTACACTTCTGTACCGATACCCGCACCCAGCACCGATCCAACCAAAAAATGACATCAAGAACTTGAACGCACCGACCATCACCGCCCGAATGTTCCCTCCACCGAACCACCCTCACCCAGCGAGCCAAACGACCTCCCGCGGACACGCAAAGGCTGGCTCACCGTCCGATGCACGTTCGAAGAGTCCGCCGTTGACGGTTCGTACCCGACCCTCGTCCGGTCCTACCTAGACGCACGCTCGAAAGACCCGAAGCATTCGGGTGCCAAGGACAGGTGGTATGTCGTGCTGAAAGGCAAGGTGTTGTATCTCTACGAGGACGAGGGCATGTCCGAGTGTGGAGCTGCGGTCGAGCTGGGCGGTTATGACGTCGTCGTTTATCCAGAGGGGCTGTTGGATGGGGGGTTGTTCACGAGCGGAATGCTATTTGCTTGAAGCTCCAGTCCAAGAGCGCAGAGGAGGACCCGTTGCCGGATGCGTCCGCATCCGCGGACAAGGGAAGGGAAAAGGGTGATGTGGAAGGAGAAGGGAAGGCGTCGAGAAGGCGAACGGGGAGCTCGACATGGAAGACTGGTACCTCGCGCTCGTTCATGCATCCGACCATCCATCAGGGACCCCGACGCTGGATCCCCTGGAGTCCGTGTTCTTGCCGTCCGAGATGGAGTGGCTCGTCTCTACGCTCGACGAACAACCGGACGTCATCCAGACGTGATGGTTCAACGCGCTGTTGGGACGCTTGTTTTACAGCTTTTACAGGACCCAGATGCTTGAGTCGTACACCGTCGGTCGTATCATGAAGACGCTGTACAAAGTCAAGCGCCCCGCGTTCCTGACGGACCTCGCCGTGACACAGTTCTCAGTCGGCAAAAAGGCATCGACGTTGAGCAAGCCTATGCTCAGGAAGGAAGGCGATGCATCGTTGGAAGTGGGCCTTGCGTATAACGGTGCGATTCGTGCCACCGTCATGGCGACTGTCGTGGTCAACCTTGGGCAACCTTCTTGTCAAAGTCAAACGCCCCCCTAGCAGTCGCATGTGGTATGCGTTTACGAAGCGACCGCGCATGGTCCATGACGTGGAGCCCAAGGTGAGCGACTGGCAGATCACTTGGGGTATGGTTCTGAACACGATCCAGTCAAAGATTGAGGAGATCGTGAGTAACAAATCGAGGATGCATGTCCGTGGACGCTGAGCACCACACCATAGGTCGCCGACTCTGACAGCTCCCAGTGCGAACATCGTGGTGGAGTATGGGGTGATGCTGCGCATTTGGACAGGCTGATGACCCCACCAGCGCCGGAGGGGGTCGTCAAATCTTCTGTTCAGGTTGCAGGTTCACAGCCGACGGATGAGACGGGTTCCTCTATGCTTGCGCGTGTTCGCACCGAACCGCCGGAGCCGGCGCCATCGTTGGACAACGTGCCTGTCGTTCGCTCTGCTACCACAATTCCGGAGAAGATGTTTACTACGGCCAGGCGACACTCGTGGTTCGTGGCTAGTGCAGATACCGAACACACGGAGGCAGCCGAGCAAGGAGTTGTGCGTAACGTCAAAGGATAAAGTATAGGATCGGATATCAATCCCACTCCGCTTCCCGATACGCCCACTGTAGTACAACCTCCGGAGGTCTCGGACAATGGGCAGGATCCCCATGAACATCTCTCTCCATATTCCCCACCCACACCCTCATATTTGCAGTCCAGGTCGTCACGGGCTTTGTCTGTTTCGTCTTCTATAGGCGGCGACGAGTCTTCCAACTACCACCAGCACGACGTCCAAAAGTCTGCGCCAGTCCTTTGGGGCATCCACCACTAGCTCGTTCTTGTCCACGCTGAATTCTAAGGCTGGGGACAAATAAGCACTGAGCAATACTGCAAAGGAGGCGATGCGGAAATGGGGCGTGACCCGGGGCTACTGCTCAAGACCTGTTCCCTGATGACGGTATAAAGTCATTGGTTTCAGTGACATATACGGTGTTGATTGGCCTTGTATTCTAGAAAGAGATAGTACCCCTGAGCCTGAAGATCATCTCAGCGATGACAGGGACAGAGCTCATGATGAACAATCTCAGAGCTCGGGTGGTGATGAAGCTCTCGATGGTGGTTCTTTCCAATACCGTGAACCAGACGATGACCACAGCGAGCCTGGCATCCACACCTCAGGTATTCCACTCATTCAAGTTGTTCTTCGGCAGTTTCTCAAAGTGAAGCCTTGAAAGCAGGAAAACATCGTCGGGAGACAGGGGTTGATGACGTACCGGACAACGATGGCTCAACCCATAGCAAAACCGATCAGACGGGAGGCAGGAAGCGCACGCGTGTTGCTGAAAACAATGATGAGCAACACGATGATGGCTGGCGTAACCCGATGAGGAGACGGCCATCAAATGGCCGTATCGCAGCCAAGGATTTCGAAGGTGCCGTCCAAGAAATCCTCAAGGTTGCTATAGGATTATTCCGTTCCCATCTCACTGCCGTAAATGCCTACTTGGACCGCATCTCTCAAGTTTCATGGGCAAAGGAGGCGTGGATGGAAGCTTGCAACGTATGCAACTTCAAGATCAACTTCAACGGTGACATCATCCAGTTGGTATGTACTTCAAGCTTATATCTCGTACTTTGAGAACGTCATCACATGTGACTACGCTTACTAGATCACAAATCGAACCTGGCATCTCACCAGCGAACTCAAAACAAAGATTCGACCCCTCGTCGAGTTAATATATGACTTTGAGAGCAGTGGCAGGCTTGCTGTTCAAGCTCGGAATCGCAAGTTGGTTGAAGACCTCACAGAAGACTTTGGTCTCTGCTATAAGGTAAGGTTTTGTGCCGTCATGATCGCTACATAAACCCGTGCTCGGCGTTTATTTTCATCCCTAGTCCCTCGGTGACCCTGGCAACGATGTTCCAAGGAAAGGCCTGTACGAAAACAAAATTATCCAAAAGGCGATCAACGTTTCGTTTTACATGGACAAGAGGGATGAGGGGGTGCTGTATCCGCAGTACTTTGAGCCTTTTCCGATTGCGGGAATGGCCCTAATTCTGACTGTGGTATGTCTTCGTAATGGGGTTGTTTTGTTGGATGTTCGGTGCTGATTTCACGCCGTATCACCCAGATCGAAGCCTGTATTGATGAGTGGAGCTCGGGTGAGCGGTGTGACATTCCATTTGGCGAGCCTGTCTACAGGCCGATCTACGAGCTACACCTTAGCCAGCTCCGCAAGTTCGAGGAGCGCACGCAGAACCACGGAATCTTACCGAAATTGCTCGCGCGTTTTACCAAGCATGGACGGTAAGATACTGGCTGATTCTGCAACTTATTATACTGACAGGTGCTTCTGATAGACGCCATGCAAGGGTGGTCACCTCATCGGATGAGTCTCCAAAGCGAGCCTTAAAAGACGATTCCATCGTAGCGGCAATCCGCGAATTTCAGGCACGAAATGGCAACTTAAGTGAGGAAGAGGAGTAGAATTTACTAGTCATACAAATCGTAGCGGCAATCCGCGAATTTCAGGCACGAAATGGCAACTTGAGTGAGGAAGAGGAGTAGAATTTACTAGCCATACAAGTAAGGTACTACATGGGTATGAAGTAACTGATGGCATTCTTTCCAAACGGCCCTTGACGATCATGGTTAACTTTTCTGTTTTCAATGTTTTCGGTATCGGTATCAACTGGCTGAAAGCAGGTGGTGATGTTGGCCATCCTTCGCCCGGTGTAGCTGATCAGCCCTGTGTGATTGCCTCGCTCATGGCTTCATACGATATGCAGGCAACGAAGTACAGCTCCTACACGACTATCCAACCCCTTCCCTTCCCTCCCGCTCTCATCTTCCTCGATGCCCCGCGTCGAACTCATTCGTATACATGCTCGCGTTCCCGCGTTGCTCAGGCCCACCAGGGTGGAGATGAGGCGCCGTTGAATTGACTGTCATCGCCGTCGCATCAATCAGTGTCACATTTCACTGCATGTCCTTGGGGGCACGAGGAGCGAAGGTGAGGGCCAGCGAGATGGGGTGCACAGGCGAACGTGAGGGCGGACGGCAAGAGCAGGTGTACGGGCATGCACGCCCGTATCGAGAGCGGCGCGAAGGGCAAGATGGGGGTGGGATAGTAGCAGTGGGCGGGTGACGATGAACTCGTCAGCAGTTGTGTCCGCCTCTCCGTCGCCTGGTTTTTTGCTTCCTCCATGTCTTCTCCGCCCCATGTCTGGGCCAGCCATTTCCTCGTCCTTGGTACCGTAGTCGGTAATTTTCTCGGACAAAGCGACCAGCTGGCAGAATGTATCGCTTGAAATGCCGCCGAGAAAAGCCGTCAATGCCATGCCCACGGTCAAAGTGGCGGGGGCTCACGAAAGTGCCGCCCAAAGTGTCAGGGGTTGATTTCATTCGAAACCCGCTTGGGCTACTGCAAGAATGCCCTGGGAGGTCAAAACAGGGCATCCAATGAGGGTCTTGTCTTCGCATTGCATGGCAACTTGAATCACGACCCTCCAGGTGGCCTGCGTCTGGATGGTCCGCGACATGACAACGATTTTGTGGACATATACGATATTCGCAAGAGGATTTGAATAATCTACGTCAGCAAAAGACAAAGCTCAGTGAACTCCTTCACAAGGGAGGAGGAAAGTGCCGTGGGGTGTCCGATAGCCACGATTCGCTCATGTTCAACGTCTACACCGACATCGAGCTCAAGTCGTTGGATCCCGACCCTCGGGGGATATCCGAGTCCGCCGGTATCCTTGTCCAAACGCCTCCAGGAAAGGCTCGTTCAGGCCAGGGTGGAGCGCGGTACGGTTTTGGAAGGGGATGTGTAGTAAACGACTCATGCAAGGCGGACTCGTCGCGCTTGTCTAGCAGATCAACGTGGGAATATCTGTCCATTCCTTTTTCGTGTCTCGTCACGGTGCTGTACTAGGTCCCCAGATCACCTCAGCCTGAGGACGTGCACAATTGCCGCTCCAAAGTATGCACGACTGCCGAGTTTCATATTCCAGTCCTCACCCTTGTTCGACGAAGATGCCGAGGTGGATTGCTTGTAGATGAACGTTTCAGATATGAAGTCGGTCGAACATGCAAGGGCAGAGTTGCTTCGGGCCAGTCATCTTGACCCAGCCAGGCGGATGCTGTCGTTGCATCACTGACGAGGGTTGAACGTTGATCGTTGAACTCGTATTGATCCAAGGGTAAGTCAAGCGTTTTGAATTTGTTATGAATTCGTCTGTTGACGCTATTCAGACCTCCTGGAATTGGACAGGTATACCCTACACTTAGACCTTCCGAGTCAGCTAACTCCTCCAGCTAATATATCATTTCTCGATCCTATAGTTACACGGGGGTCGAGCTACTCCGTGTGGTTGTGGCGAACGACGTTGGCCCCGTCCTCATGATCGTGTTCAAGAACCACACGCTTGACCACATGCGATGCTCCACCCTTCAAGTTGATGCGGACATCACGAAAAAGATTGTCCACTTGGGTTCTCGCACGTCCGATGAGTGCATCGGCCAGTACTCGATCGAAACACGCGAGATGGCCTTGGACAGTCTCGCCTCAGTCATGGCTCTTCCGCCAAGCACCACGAGCTCAAGGATGTGGGGACGGAGATCTGCAACCTGATGAAAGGAATCCTCGGCGCCGATGTCGAGTCAGACTCCTCCTTGGAGATCAGAAAGTATCTGTCGCTCTTCCACGCGGCACATCACACCATGCCAGTGATGGCTGGGCCGTTGCAATGGTTCGCTGTCGCCAAGGGATTCGAAAATGACGAATCCGAGTCCGGAGAAAAGTGGCAGAAGCAGGGTCGGAGGGGACAGGTGATCGAAGAGGACACTTCGATCTATGTGTTCTGGAAGAACGGCAGGGACATCGAGTTTCTGGAAACGATCAGCAGTCCGGCTGTTCATGCTGATCCACAAACGTTCACCCTACCTGGACCCGAGCCTGGCCCGTCGACGCGTTCCAATCCGTTCGAGATCCTCTCAAGAGAGATTGCGGGAAACGGTGAGGATGAGGACTCTTCGGACGATGGGTTGCACGAGGAGGAGCCTGAGAAGATGTGGATGGCCGCTAATTTCTCTGACGTGCGGAATACGAACATTAATTATTTAGTGATGCAGAATGCCCCGGCTTCGATGTCTGGGCCGTCTGCGTCTGCGTCTGCCAGCAGCGCTCCAAACGGCAGCCTTAGATCCGCTTGTCGATGAGCTACAAACGGAGGATCCTTCTCCTTACCTATCTCTTGTGAACGACACCTTTGGATTTTTTGTGGCCCTAGGAGAGGACGATATCCCGACCATACCTGTCAGGAATCGACCCTTGAAAGTGCTGCTGGGCGACGGCGAGGTCTGGGATATGAGTCGCTGCGAGCGACAAGTCCTGCATACGTTCTGGATTGAGCAGGCAAAGCCGGAAATGCAGCAGAACCAGCAGGACGGGTTTGATCGGCTGGGGAAGAAGCATGCTGCGCACTGGCAGGTTCCAGAGCATAATGAGATAAAGGAACAGGTGGGGCAGTGTTCCTTGTTGTCTCAATTTCGTTGTGTCATTCTGATGGCATTTTACACCCGTTTACACACATAGGTCCCATGCAAGCTGTTGTGTGGCGTCAAGATCATCGGATGCACGACGACAGGTGCAGCAAAACTTTGAACACTGCTAAAGGTACGTGGCGAAGCCGTATAGATTGTCTTGATCACGACGTTCACCGCTGTTTGTGCTTTAAATAGCCCTTGGCACCGAAAGTGCTGTTGGTTGAGGAAGCTGGACAAGTCCTCGAGGTGCACGTACTGGGCAGCCTTGTGCCCTCACTGGAACACCTCATCCTCGTCGGTGACCCCCTCCAATTGCATCCGACATTGAACAGCTTTGGTACGTACGTTGCGGACTTTAGCACTCTTATTTTTGACCTTCAATGGTTTGGTCTGCTCTCCTTCTAGCGCTGTCGACGGACCACTCGCGCGGGAGCAAGCTGTATAGGTTCGACATGTCACTGACGGCCCGGGAGCGCTTGGCAATGTCCGTCTGCCAATGTCGCGGATAGACATGCAGCGACGCATGCGTCCGACAATTTCGAGCCTTATAATGTGTGTATTAGAACGTTTATCCGATTCGAAACACAATATCGACGGTGGTGTTGAGCAGGAATACACGGTACAGCGGTTTGCACGGTCACAAAAGGTCACGTCCTACCCCGATGTGCGGGGCATGGTGAAGAACACGTTCTTCGTCACCCATGGCCGCAAGGAGAGCGGCGGTGTGGACGAGGTACGAACATACGCCCATACAAAGCATACATTTTTTGCAAGGGGCTCATGCTGAAACCAAGGCGGAAATGATCAGAGACCTCATGCTCTACCTCCATCAGCAAACTCACCCCCCTCTGGACAGACCTGACCAGTCTGGGACAGACTGGACAGACCTTCCAGCTCCCCCAGCTCCTCTAGCAAGGTACCTAACTGGCTAGAGCTGTCACAGACTGTCCCAGTTACCCAGCCTGTCCCAGACTTTCCCCAGCCAGCCCCAGATCTTCCCTAGAGTGCTCTAGTGTCTCCTAGTTCACCTCTAGTTCTTCCTAGACCCTTCTAGATGGCTCTAGCTTCTTCTAGTTCATTCTAATTGGCTCCAGATCATTTCAAAATATTCAAATAAAACATATATATTTGTCACTCAATACAATACATGGACTAATCTATCTACTGGACTATCATAGTACAAGTCTACAAAGAACAGAAAAGTTAGTATTATGATCAACATACTTGGAACAACACTTACCAACAATAGTACAAAGTCTACACAGAAAAGAGAAGGACAGTTAGTAAATGAGTCACAGAAAAGCAACACTAGACTTACTATTACCAATCACCATACTAGTGCAAAGTCTAAGGAAAAGCTAAGTTAGTGACTGAATAAAGAAAAGCACAGTGATGGACTTACCAGATAAGCAACAAATAGTAATATACAAGAGTGGATGAAGAAGGG
>JBBPOK010000662.1:0-16051 GCA_038091415.1 Leccinum variicolor | reverse complement strand
GAGCCAGAGACAATGTGGGTCCCATCAGGTGAATAAGCAACAGAGTTGACTAAACTTGTATGTCCCTGGAGAGGTCCTGCCACAAGCTGACCACTGGTTGCATTCCATACCCTAATGGTGTTGTCTTCTGAGCCAGAGACAATGTGGGTCCCATCAGGTGAATAAGCAACAGAGTTGACTAAACTTGTATGTCCCTGGAGAGGTCCTGCCACAAGCTGACCACTGGTTGCATTCCATACCCTAATGGTGTTGTCTTGTGAGCCAGAGACAATGTGGGTCCCATCAGGTGAATAAGCAACAGAGTTGACATAACTTGTGTGTCCCTGGAATGGTCCTGCCACAAGTTGACCACTGGTTGCATTCCATACCCTGATGGTGTTGTCTTCTGAGCCAGAGACAATGTGGGTCCCATCAGGTGAATAAGCAACAGACTGGACTGCATCTATGTGTCCTTGCAGAACATGGATCTCAGATGGCCACTTGGTTGGCTGTCCAGATATCATCAGGACATCCTTTTGCAGGTGACTAGACCAGAGTGCACAAAGTGGTGACCCAGAAGGGGTTTGAGCCATGGCTGACAAGTACAAATGGCAGGTGGATTCCCTCAGTACAGGAGAAAATACTTGGATGAACTGGAATGCCTCTGATGCTAGCATGCCAATCTCATGATTCTATCAACATCCCTATTCAGTATTGATTGCATGTTGTGATAGTCAATCTTACCTTGGCCCATTTGTTCAAGATACTGCAGGTCTCTATGGCAGACAAGATGAACACCAGTGGTGAGGAAGATGCAAGAAGACTGATGGCTTCAAGCCAGTAGGGGAGGAATTTTTTGAAGAAAAGTGTGATGTCATTCAACAACTCTTGGTCCGGAGCAGTCTTGCCCAGGTGGACCATCCAGTATTGGCAAGAGTATATCAACTGAGGGGGAATGGCTTTCTTCACTCGACTCGACAGATCAGGTATAGCCTTGTTGGGTTGTCGAGAGTCTTTGAGGTCACAGATGTTAAACCGAAGCATACTTTGCATGCATCCAACCAATGCTTTCCCAAGCCGCAGAGAATGATGGGTGCCAATGATGATGTGAAAGGAGGAACTCCGTTCTTCATCCAACAAAAAGTCACGGAAAGAGGAATGAAGTGGTCGAATGGGCTTCTCCTCATTATGCACTCCATCCAGCAATGATCCCATATGCTTGACTATCTCCCGAATGTTGAAGTCCCCATCAAGACGGAGCAGTGCAGAAAGGGACATCAATGATAGTGGCTCCTGCAGCGCTAGTATGATGGCCATCACATCCTGGAATGATTGCCGAGCTTTACTGTGCTTGAACAGTTGGCCTAGAATGGTTTGGTATAGTGTATCTAGTGGGTGGGTGGCATCCCTGCTGTGTTCTAGAAGCATCTTCATCCCATCCGAGGGGCTGACTCCCAGGGCACCCTCTCCTTGGATAAATCCGCAAGCAGTCGAAGCCCATTGAAACAGATGCTGAGAATGGTGGACAAGCAATTGACACCACTCTTGCTTAGGCCACCTGGCCTCGAGCTCGGTGAACTGATTGAGTGAATGGTGGATAAACTTCCTGATGTCCTCGTCTACATCTTTCTCCGAGATGTCTCCCATTCGCTTATGGACGAAATGCGAACCACTTGCAAATGCTGCGAGGATGTCACTCTCGGGTCGAGAGGTGATTAGGAAGCGAAGGTTGGCTGGGAGGGTGTTGTCGGAAATTTGCTTAGAGATGGCTTTCAGCAGCTGCCCGCGATCGGCTCGGTCGCCGCTTTCGTCGAGGGCGTCGATAACGATCACCAATGGTCCGATAGCGTCGAGACGCTCGCTAGGTTCGATAATGAGGCGCTCGATCTGCTCCTCCGGTGAGATAGAGGTGCGAAGTGCTCGATTGTCTTTCACGACTCCCCAAAGAGCACGTGAGTACTGCGCATCATGATCAGACAGGTCGCGTGCGATCGTGCTGAATAGATTCCGCGGGTTCCGCCTCGCGACGTCAGCGCTGGAGAAGCAATACGACGAGCCCAGTCGCTCTAGCCCGTCATACAGCCGTGCAATCGAATGAGCTACCGCAGACTTTCCCGATCCAGCCATACCAGTGAGCAAGCAGACGCGCGGGGAATCCTTGTCGGGGTTGTTGAGAATATCGCAAATTTCCTGGAGTAAGGATTCGCGAGTCCCTGGAAGGCATCTTTTTTCCCGCACATATCGAGCACCATTCGCATATGACATGTCGTTCAGCCCCACGAATTCCGCTGTATTCCAGGTCTGTGAGCGGCCGCCCACAGTTAGAAGGGATTGGACCTACCAATATGCTCCAAAGTATCCATCATACGGAAGACAGTAATGCCCGTTTGCACAGCCACACCATCCAGGAATGCGGCCTTGAGTTCTCTTAGCTTGGTCTCGTAGTCCTTGATCTTTGCATCTATATCAGAGAGCGTGTATTTCGCCGTCCGGATCCCTGGATATACCGATCAGAAGTGACAAGAATCGTGGGTTCGACGACAACTAACAAAAGTTCTTTTGCTTGGCGTATGCGGTGATAAAGAACGCGCACTCTGTTACTTGTTGTAACAGGAGCGTAATGGTCTTGATGTGCGCCTTGATAGCCTTCAGAGGTTCGGCGTCGTTGACGAAACTGAAGACGTCCGTGATGGTGGTCGCCAGGCGAATGATCTGCTCGTCGCGGTTCTTCTGGTCCACCATCACCTGTGTGTAACACGATGAGCAATTAGGCAGCAGCAAGATGATAAAATAAAACGCACTTTGCTCGCAGTGGATATAACAGACCAAGCAAGCGACGCGTACGGGTGAATCTGTCTCGCCATGAGATCGTACGGCGTCGAGAACTGAAGAACAAAATACCTCTGCGATGCCGGCCACGATTGTGTTGAAAGATCCGATCCTTTCCAACAGGCCTCCCCACACATTATCGATCGTCTGCACCGCGCTCACGACGTTTGGTTCAGCGTCAACCGCCGAGCTTACCATGCCAACGGTTGCCGGTGTGCTAATTGATTTGACCGCTTCGATAGCCTTGGTGATGGCGTCGACAGGTTGGGGTTCGTCTACCTTAGCGATGTTCCCGGCGGGGGCGTCACCGGCCACCACAAACTTGATCGTAATCCTGGAAAGCGCGGAGGTAACATCGGGGTTTGTGAGAGAACCTTCAAATACTGGTCGGAGAGATCGCATCAGTAGATTGCAACGACATACAATGACATCGTACCGTTGTCCGTGATGCATTTTACCAGAATGTTACCGATGGTATCAGAGAGAGATCCGACCAGTTTGTCTTTTCCAATGCGGTGCTTTCGGAAAACCTTGACGACGAGTACGGAACCATCGTCACCGTCACTGAGAGAATTCAGTTTTCTGGCGTAGAATGGAGAATGTTCACCTACAGAGACAAAGTGTCGATCCAAGTGGTGCCATTCTTCTTCTCCTTTGTCTTCTTCGTCAGACGTGATGTATCGCCTACGGTAAACTCGACTTGATACTGCCTCGGGAAGATCTTGCGTCGTGTGAGCCCGCGCAGTTCGATATCTGAAGGGAGGAAAGGTCAACTTGAACGACTTGGACAATCTTACGAGCACACCTTTGATGCTGATCGTCTTTGCTGTAGAGCCACCTTCAGTTCGCTGTGCTAACGGCGATACCAAGGGATGGAGGGTATCAGTCGGATTCATACTCGACTAGATTTGTTTCTGAAATGGTTGGATGTACAAGTGAGAAGTGGGAGGAGGAAGGAGTCGGACGAAGCGCTGGGAACCGAACAGGCATTGCAACCACGAGGCAGACCACGGACGGTCTAGACCCACCCGGTATGACTGACAAAATCCGGACCAACTCATCCACTGGCACATACTTTGTATTAATGGGAAAGGAAATACACACCGAGACTTCTGATGCGATTCTGTTTTTTATTCGCCGTTCCATCCGACGCTCATCGCACTATTCCTGGACCCGTAGGGGTTTAACTTAACAAGTTAAACAACTCAACACCGTTGGTACAATTGGAACTCAGCCTAACCTTGTTCCTTGTCAACAAGGTTCGTCGCCCGACACTCGGCATGTATCGCCGAGATGTACTCAACATTTTTATTTAGGTTTTTCGTCAAGATGGATAACTCCCAAAAAGTAAATTTGCTCCTAAATACGATGACAACAACAAACTTGGACGCGACGACGATAACGACAGATGGCAAGTTCTCATGGAACAACAGCGCAACCGCGCGCCAACTTTGTGCCCCTCCGACGTGACGACGGTGCGCGCCACCCTCGATCTCCCTCCTCCGAGTCGCCACGCGATGGTAAGTAGTGGGGCACCCCGACACGACGGCGTGCCACTTGCCGTCGCTCTCCTCACATCGCTTCTCTGCACCCCACACCGACGCCTGTGCAATGCGACGTGACGACGACGGACTCGGACACAATGACGACGGCGAAACGGCGTGCCAGCCACGCCACGACGACATCGACAAACTCCACACCGCGGTGATGCAACAACACCGGACACAACGACGAGGACGGACGCGATGACGGCACCGACGACGGCGTGCCAGCATGGCCCTACAACGCAACGATGAACGGCGGCAACGATGACAATGACGTGTCGTCGCCGTTCACCTCCTGCCTCACTGGGTAGGCAAATACCAACCCGTGCCTAACCCGCACGGTACCCGCTACTTGCCGCCGCCGCCGCCGCCAGGGAATCGCACGGGTATACCCCCGGGTATATGAGCGCTGACCCGTACCCGCGCGGGGGTTCACTCGCGGGTCCTGCGTGACGCGACAACGACGACAACTCACGCACACACGCACCCTCACCGGCCTCACCCACGACGTCAACAACAACAGCACGCCCGCACCCTCACGCACAACGCCGACGACGACACACACACACCGCACACACGCTCCCTCACACAATGTCGACGACAACGGGACGATGCAACGCGTGGAGGAGGCGACGTGAGGACGAGGCAGACGGGAGACGGCGGCAGCGCGACGAGGACGAGGAAGACGGACGGTGACGATGAACGTGCGTTCCCATTTTTCTCACTCCCTCCCCCACTCCCTCGCTCACTCCCTCAAGGCTCACCCCTCTTTCCCGCAGCGCCACCCACATCGCGACGACGCGAGGACAGCGCATGCCCGCCCCGTGACGCGACGACACAACGACTCGGACATCGACATCGATGACACGACGTCAGCGACACGACCGACGATTCAATGCCCATTGGCGACACGGACGACGATGCGACGAAAACATCGACGACAACGATGACACGACGTCAGCGACACGACGACGACGACGCGGCAATGATGGCACATTCCCCCGACGTGACGACACGACCGTGCACTCAGGCTGGCTGTACATACATTATGCGCTGGAGAGCCAAAGCAGTGGATGAGCGCGGGAAAGCCGGTATAATGGATTATGGCCCCGGATTCATTCAATGACAACAATCGACCGGATCGTTGACTGCGCTCATTACCCCAAGTCACCGACAGTCAATGATCGATGAACTCCGGAAAGAGACTCACTAGTACTCACTGGTCAGGCACAGCGCTATGCTATACGTTGGCTATGGTACGGTTAGATTTTTGTAGCGCTTGCATTGTATCTAGGAACAAATTTACTTTTTGGGAGTTATCCATCTTGACGAAAAACTTAAATAAAAATGTTACTAATCAATTGGTCGAATCTTATGACCTCGGCGATATGATGCCGAGTGTCGGGCGGCGAACCTTGTTGACAAGTTGTGCCAGCCCCTCCAGCGGGAAGGAGCCTGCACTGTCAGTGACAGTGTTTTATTCAAGTTGTTTCCAGTGAGTTACATAAGCGATGCACTTTCTCGAAGCAGCGCAAGAACGTCCTCGCCAACCCTCCGGAGACGATCTTTAGCATCAAAAACGCTCTCCCGGAGAATCACAAGCCTCCCAAGCTTTCGCGCATAACTAAGACGAAGCCGTCAACCGCTTCTACCACGAACTCGGTCCAATTTGACAATGAGTGCATGATTCGCGCAAGGCATGGTATTCTCGAGTGCCAGAGCATCAACCACACGGTGTTGGTGGGAAACGACTAGGATCTCCTGGCATCATGTAAATCCTCTGAGACGCATGTCATACGGTACTGATTGTGTATTGTAGTCTGGATGCCTGTTTTCACCCGCCCCAGCCGCGCAAACTGCTCTAGGTCAAGCGCATGTACATCAGGGAAAGACACTCCCCCACTTTCTATTTTGATGGCTACTCTTCCTTCTCGGAGGGACCGTTGTCCAGCATCAATCTCTCACAACTGAATGCTCTGCTTTCGAGCACTTCGCACGCATCGCCCAATGCTTCCTTTGAGCATGCCTGTCCTTACGGTCGCGGTCGCGGTCATCGTCGCCGTATATCCCACGTTCATGCGTCACGCACCTCCAATATTTTACTAGACGATACAAGAGGAATTCACGGCGACGCTCCCGCGGACTCGGCCTCGGACTCAGCTTCTAACACGCATGTTGTGACGAAACCGATGGATCCGCCTTGTAATATGTCGTAGATCACGAGAGTCAGTGGATTCGTTCTCACCGTGGGATGACGAGCGAGGGATCACTGCGCTGTAAAGCTGCTACGCCCTCTGGGATGAAGTGGAGGACATTGTCCGGAGATTAAGCTGCTCGCTGTTCATTCACCAAGCTGGTCGAGGTCATCACGCGATCTGGACCTGGACTCAGCTCCAATTCCAAATCCCAAGATGACGCCACCAAGCTGAAGGTGAAGGCGTTGCTTGTCCATTAACCTGAGCGGTGCTGACAAGTACATCTCAGGCTTAGACGCCTCCTGGCGTGGCATATATCAGACCAATCAGGCTTCCGGTGGGCCGAGCATGCTGTTGCCAGCACTGGCGTCTCCTTGCCTCTGTCAGCGCAAATCGGTTGAAGGTGGACGCGTGGAAGGTGGTGCTGGGTCAGTGGGCTGCCGGAACTTGAGTTGGAAACCCCGCTGAAGATCGGGCCGAGATGTGCGTAGAAGCTGAACATAATAAAATGGCAGCGCTGATGATCCGCGGGCGGTTATGAATCGGTGCCATGATTACGGCATCTGATAGTCACCCTCGTACTGGGCAGAAGCAGCGAATTCGATGCCCAAGACATGTGCACACACATCTCGGAGTCTTTTCTCACTATCAACTCCAGGCCTCTCTTTGTCTACCACGTGTTCTTGTAGGTAAACTGCATTACTTTCAGATTCATTTATCTGATGTATTCAGTGCTACATGGATTCGTGGAAGGGGAGAATTTCCGTCCTGTCCCCGATCCCGCTTCTCGACCTCCCTTCTATGTGGAATCAAGGAATCTCCAGGACAGGCTTTTCTTTTCTTTCTTCTGTGAACAAGGTTGCAGTGGCCCCTCTGCACGTATGTGGGCAGTGTCCCATATCGTTTCAGCGTCCATAAAACACTGTATGATGAAGTTAGTACTTCGAAATTATTCCGCCATGTATGAACGTCGGTCCGACAGCATCGAGGAAGCACCAGCGAGCGCTGGTATGAATAGCGGAGTCGGATAAAGGTCGGATTTTGCCCCTTCCATACAGAACTCACACCGCAGTGTCATGCTCATGACACGACGGAAAAACGGAGACTCGGACCTACTTTTATTGCGAAGAAACATCCCATGCATCTCGTACAGTATTCACTGCTAATCAGTACTACCAGAGCAGTTGGGTCAAATCGCATACATACCATGATTTTCTTTACGGCATTTTATAAACCAGGCCCACTCTCGAGCTCCTCTCGTTCGGTTGGGTCGAAATCTGGGCCCTTCTATCACCATCGCCGATCGCCGATTCTTGGTAAGCACCTTCTTTGTTCCAGACGAGGACTGGCGCTTCTCATGAAGGCATGACTAGTGGCACCCACATCAACGTTCCAACCTGAAGCTTGAAGGATGCCATACAACCAGAACGGGTGTCCCTCAGATCATATCAATTCACCCGCAGTGTAAAGTAGTCATTGGGTATTGACAGATTGCCTTTGACAGTCAAATGGCATGGGCATCCCATTTGACCCATCCTTTTCGTGCCTCATTAACATTATTTGACAGTTTCCAGAACTAGACAGTGTCACGCCAGATAAGCTAATACTTTCTTTGCTGATTGCAAATATCACAAGAAACGATCTTCCTGGACACTTTGATTGGATGCGCTCATGAACGAGCGCAACCACACTTCCAGTCATCTGATATGAATGGTCTCGTTGAACGGTTCGTCATTCTGCCGAAACTATGGTCAGCTGAAGATAGATACTCTTCTCCCCATCCTGTAGACCACTCCCGATTACCAGTTTGGTTGGATAGGGGTACTCTCAGGCTGGGTATAAATACAGGTGCAATTTTCCCCCTTCATCAACAAAACATCGACTTGCTCTTCCATCTCTCCATCTGACAATTGACCCACACTCACATCATGTCTAAACCGACAGCTACATTCGTGCTGAGAAATTGTGTGTCCCCCGCTCGGGTCATCACTTTGTCCCAGTCCAGTAGCGCTGATTTTCATTCCAAGATCCCGATGACGATGCTCTTCAGCATCCTGAAAGATAGATATCCCAAGGCGTTGTCCTTCGTATGTCATGCCTTCGATGCCTTCAACTCGAATGGCCAGGTGGGGAAGCTAACGCGCTATACATGTTGAATATAGTGCCCTGACATAATCCCGGCGTACGGGATGAATCATGACCAATGCACTCTCGTGAATCCCTCCAGCTTGAGCGGTTTCTCGGGCTTGCCCATCATCGCGGGTGATGTCAACAACGTCTACATTCGAGGATATGGCTCTGGCGGGCCCTACATCGCTTCCTTGTGGGTCATGCCGAGCGAGCTGATCTTGTGGCCCCAAGTGTGGCAGAACGTGAATCCTGTCCCTTCTGGTCCCGTGGTGATCCCGGGCGGAAAGGATCAAGGTCCATGTATGTGTCTTGGGCACCTCTCGTTCGTGAGCGCTATTGACTTCGTAAATGATAGATGCTTGCGATGGACCTTTCCAGTTCCGTCCATCCCACACGACAGGAAACACATACTCTTTGGTGGCCAACGTGGTTAAACATGTTGCTAATCAGGAGTGGCAGGGGCCACAAACGTTCGATCTCGAAAACTTTAGTATAGATGACTTCGCCCACTTCCTATCCAAAGACGAAACATTTGCTTTCTACAATGTAAATATTCAGTGCTCGTTCCCCGGAGAGGACGTGATCTAACTGCTCCCCGTATCTCAGGTAATCGTAGCAGACCCTACTTTGAGGCAGGTTTCCGCAAACACTCGACTCCGTATGATTGGTCACTTTCCCGTGATTCTCACTTTCCGCCTCGAGGTACGTATGCTTGTTGTTTTGTAAACGTGCGCACAAATGTTTAACTCGTTTAGTGGCACAGCACTCCAGTCCCTCAGGGATTGGAAGTGTCCTTGGTCGACGACCGCGGAAGGATCGCGGTACCACGTGTCCCTTTTGAGTTCTTCAGAGAACGCACAGTTATTCTCCAGCCGTCTTATGACGGAATCTTGATGCTGAACGTATTCGCTCCTGCGGAGAACCCACACTTTGATCCATACTCTGGTCTCTCTCTCCAGGTATTCAAGGGTGGCGTACCCCACCCGCCATTGTTGGGTGCTCTGAATATCATCTTTGAACCCAATTCGACTCGTAACATCCGGTTCGCAAGTCCTGCTGCATCGCAGCTGAGGTCCCAGAGCACCACGGGAGACGATGATGCCAAGTCATTGGCAGGTTTCGGACCCATTCCGGTCACGAATCCAGCCACAGGCTGGTGGACTCGAGCCGTGCTGTCAGACATTAACAAGCACCCGCACAGTCCCATCGGTCGTTCCCCTGGTAAAGTTTTTTTTTATGCGCACGAGTCGCTACTTACCAGCGATGGATTACAGACATCCAGCCCATCGGTACTGATCCATCTAAACAAGACTTTGCGACCATTCTGCAGAACCCGGCTGTGGATTATTCGGCTGCCAACAATATCGAGCTCGTTGGAAACGCAAACGATTACTTTTACGTGCGCGGTCACAGCACGCTCACGGGAATTGATCTTTAAGGAAGATTATTTGGCTTGGCTATATGCTATGGTGCTGATCACAGGTTATTTCAGTGGCTAATTTCCAGGCTTGGGTTTTGTCCAATCCACTGATGTGCTGGAGAAACATCACCTGGGAGCCATGCCAGCCTGGTGCCAGTGGGAAGCCACTGGAAACCTGGACCTGGTCTTGCACCACTCAGCTTTGTATTCCCGACGCTTCTTTTTTATTGCTCGTTCTGGACTATCACAATTGAGTGCGACAACGCGAACATTCCGGGCGGAAGCGCATGTTCGTTCTGAACTCCACAATTTGAATTTTGTTGTGCGAAACTAACTAATAACCCATCACTTTGCTAGGGAGCTTGGTGAGTGACGACAACAATCTTTTCCCCAATGGGAAGGTCTTCGGCGTACGTCCATTCCATTCTATTCAGCTCTTCCTTTTACTAACATTGATGCGTCGCACAGACACGTGCCATCAAAGCTGATCCAAAAGCACCCCCCAGTAAGAGCGTCCTTTTTGCGCAAAATCCTGACACGGGTGACATTCAAACCCAGTTCGCGGGTGTCCACTTTACTGGCGCGCGACCTGGATACACCACCAACCTGACGTTGACGGTGACGTGGTCCGGCCATGGTTCAAAGATCCCCCCACCCAGCGTTCACTGGAGGCTCTCAATGACGGAGTCTATCTTTTCGTAAGTTGTTCTGTCATGGCTATACTGTGACGACGAGCGATCATTCAACCTGCGATCATCTCAATGTAGCCCGATCATGCATCTTGCTATAGACTCTCCTCCAGGGAGCGATGGCTGGCCGCTCTACGTAACCCAAGACTATCCGTTTATCGTGAATAGGCCGAACCCATCTCCGCTTCCGTCATTCAAGGCCGCTGGGTCGAACACTTGGCCTTACAAGGATGGTAGGCAGTTCCATGTTGGACAGGCCTCAGTCGCTGCGAGAATCGCGTAACCATCTTGCCCGTCTTCGACCTCGTTCGACTCGTTCCTCTCGCTGTATTTTCCAAGGCCCCAGAATAGCACAGAAAAGAAGGAAAATCGAAAATCGAAAAAAGAGTCAGTTTTCTTGGTTCGTGTGTATAGTACCTATGCCTTTCTTTTCCCAAAGTGATGGTGTAAGTTGGTAGTTGTCGTCGTGTTTGCAGCTCGGTTGTTGTATGTAGAACTATGCCTGAATTGACTGAGTGGCTCATGTTCCAAGACCAACCATCCTGTTCTGAGCCCAGCAATATTATCCTTGACACGTACCAAACGAGCACTACGGCGGAGGAGGTCTGTGGCGACTAAAACGGCCGGCGGGAACGGCGAACCAAGTGGCACGTCCACCTCGGGGCATTCGTGCAGACGGAGTTGGTTGTACTAGGGGCAGGGGCCTCAGCTTAGATAGACTGCTCTTATAGTACACACACCACACGGAACAAAATTTGAGTCGAAAAAACGGCATCTGGCATTGTAGTTGGTTAGGCATTGAATATTGATCGTCCTACTAGATCATCTTGAAATTTGGCCCTAGTTGGCGGTCAAGTTGAAAGCGGCCCACCGACACTCTTCGACGACTAGCTTTCGTCCAGCCGCCTAGTAAGCACCAAACGCATAGATCTCGGTGCGAGTTCCGATTCCTACGTTTGCGAAAGATAAAATTAACGGTTGAAAGCCACTCACTTGGGCATATTGTTCGCTGGTCACGCCATCTACCTGCTCCGCCGTCTTCGGTTTCCTGGAGAACAATATTGTATGTTCCTTGTCGGAGTTCACCAGGTCTTCTGCGAATTTTCTGCGTTCGTGTTCGTACTGGAAATGAAATTGAAGGTATAACAACCAGACGGAGGTAAGTTACTGTGAAAACCTGGTACTGGCATCTTCGTCGGGATCTGGAAACAAATATTAGTGCGACTGGGACAAAAAAATCTCAGCGCGAATGCACTCGTGCGACGTTCAGACATTGTGTGAGTGAGTTGTTTGTGAGATCGATAGATGGAAGAGCAAGTCGTGTTTATCTGAAGGAGGGAGAGAAACGGAACTGGTAATTTGGAGCCGCATCTGTACAGTGTGAATAGCCCTCACACGCTGTCATTGACTGATTGTCATTCCAGAAAATCCTGAATCATTTAGATTATTTCCGTGTCAGATGAATGGAGCAAGGTTGTGTCACTTGTGCCATTCGTTCATGGGCGCGTCCAATGAAAGCGTCTCCGTTCTGAATCTTGAATGTTAGTTCACAGAAAGCTAAAATAGGTGACATGTCTGGGGTTGCACTTAGTTGATCAGTGGCGTGTTGAGTTCTGAACCGTCGTGACAGGAGGTATGTAGCGGAAATAGTAAAGTCGACAACGGTACTTTCTAACTTAGGCGTCCTTACGCAATCCTTACGTGCTGATATGAGAATCGTGAGAAAGCATGCAGAAATTGCCATGCTTATGTCATTCAAGTTCGAGTCTTCAGATATCAAACGTTGCATAGAACGATGTACTTTTCCAAGTCATGCTTCCCGCGCCCATCAGACTGTGGCTGATCTGGAGATCGGAGGGGAACCAAATGTGGCAAGTATCACATTGACATCATTTTCAAAATGTTGACGTAGAGCACTACCGGTAAAATTTCTACCGGAGATCATGCCTATCAGAAAATCAACGTGCAATGCTCCCGTTGTCGCCGCATAGAAGCACAGGCGGAGAAAGAACGCCGGTATCATAGATCTCATCAAACTGGCAAGTTGTCATCGGCGGGCGGGAGTGAAGGTGACAATGTACGGTGGATCAACATGATTGTGAGCGTGACAGCCTATCTAACACCGTACTGAGCCGTATTATTAGATGCACCTACATTCTTCCTTTGACGTCACTGGGGGTTTAAGGCTGTTGTCCTTGCATTCAGCGTTTTTTGTCATTATGATGTGCATGATAATGCATGATAAAGCGCTGAGCAGCACGGTGAGCACTGCTCAACTGGATGACCCATGGTGTGGTGTGCACATTACATTCTTCTTGGAATCACGGCTAACGGGGACCAGCTGTTGCGGTCCTTCCTCAAATATTGATCGCACTGACGCACTGACGCCCACAAACACATAACGGAATGCATGCGGTGGACTTTCTCCGCAGAAAAGGACAACATCGGGGCTGTGACAGAACCGACCTCGTTTAACGCGGTGTTGGCACAAACGTTGGGGTGACGATAACGAGAAGCAAAGCAAGTTAGTAAGTATGATGTACGTACTGACTGAGGCCATGTCCGATCGGTGGAGCCCGGACAATTGCTTACTAAGCCCTCTAACTTCCGATTCGTTAGTTGTTTTTCATGCATCTCGCTCGATGAAATCCTGAATAGATGTTTACCAACACGACCTTTTTGTCTATTTCTTGAATCGTCTGTGCGGTGTTCATGATTAGCGCCGCCTTCAATTGTGATTTGCGCGTTCTTTACAATTGACGCCCTATTTCTCGCACTTCCATGACGGCGGATCATAGAAAAAAAAATCCGGAACATCTTTGAACAAGGTTTCGGTAACCCATGCATATGTGCAGTGCTCCTTATCATTCCAGCGTCCATCAATCAGTGTGAGATGAAGTTGGTACTTCGGGAACATCATATATTTCCCAGTGGCAAGGAATCTCCTTATTCCGCTCTGTCAACGTCGGTCCGGCAGCATGACCGGTTCCGGCAAGCACCAGCAAGCTGGCGACGCTTGGAACGCCCTCGATGAGGGTCGGACACAGGAGGAATTATTAACGCCCTTCCAAGCAGAACTCAATGCCGCAGTGTCATGCGCATCAGGTAAGGAACGCCGCTGCTCATACGACGACGCTTTACCGACGACGCAGATTGGCACGATGGAAAAATGGAGACTCAGACCTATTGTTATTACGAAGAAAGATCCCATGCATGTTCCTTGGGCATCGTATTCAGTGACACTCAGCGCGAGGACACCGTGATCATCCTTACGACATTAAGTAAATCATGGATACGACTCTGCCGAGTCGGCTGGGATCAAATCTGCTGGGCCCTTCTACTTGGATAATACGGTGCTGGTAAGTCACGGTACCGTACTTTGCACCGACTATAAGCATCTCTTTTGTTCTAGGCATGAAAGTGCTGGCACTTCTCATGATACCAACGTCAACGTTCCAACCTAAAATATGCCATACAATCAAAACTGGTCTTCCAGATCATATCAATTCGGCCGCATTGGGTGATGCCAGAGCGCCTTTGACAGTCGAATGACGTAATAACCCCGTCCTTTTCTCGTCTCATTAACATTGTCCGACAATTTGGATAACTTGAAGCTCGAAAGCGTCACACCGGATCGGCACGTAGGGCGCCACCGTTTTCTTTGATGATTGTAAATGTCACGAGATCGGATGCACTAATGATCATACCTTCCTTTCATTGGATGCGCCCATGGACGAACGCAACCACGCTGTCAGTCATCTGATATGAATGATCTCCCCGGTTCGTCATTTTGCCGAAACTACAGTCAGCACACTTCTCCATCTCCTATGTATGGCTCCCGATTTCCAGTTTGGTTGGATAGGGAGTATCCTCAGGCTGGGTATAAAGGCAGGTGCAATTTTCCTCACTCATCAGCATAACATTAACTTGCTCTTCTATCTCTCTCTACCAAGGACTCACATCATGTTTAAACTGCCGACTGATACATTCGTGCTGAGAAATTGTTTGTCCCCGCTCAGGTCACAGTGTCCGAGTAGCGCTGATTTTCATTCCAAGATCCCGACGACGATGCTCTTCGCCACCCTGAAAAATATCCCAAAGCGCTGTCATTCGTATGTCATGCCTTGCTTCAACTTCAATGGCCAGTGTAGGGAAGCTAACACGTTACGCATGTTCAACATAGTGCCCTGACATAGTCCCGGCGTACGGGTTGAGTTTTGACCAAACCACGCTCGTAGATCCCAACAGCATGCGCGGTTTCGCGGGCTTGCCCATCGTCGGGGGTGATGTCAACAATATCTACATTCGGGGATATGGTTCTGGCGGGCCCTACATCGCTTCCTTGTGGGTCGTGCCGAGCGAGTTGATCTTGTGGCCCCACGTGTGGCAGAATGTGAAGCCTGTCTCTTCTGGTCCCGTGGCGATCCAGTGCGGATCCGCCCCTGGTGCATGTATGTGTCTCGCCGAGGCACCTCTCATTCATGAGTGTTATTAATTTGTTAAACGATAGATGCTGCCGACGGACCTCTTCATTTCCGTACCAACCACTCGACGGGAAACGCACACTCCTTGGTGGCTAACATCGTTAAACATGATACGAATCAGGTGGTGGGGCCACAAACGTTCGATCTCCAGAACTATGGTGTAGACGACTTCGTCCACTTCCTATCCAAGGACAAAGCATTTTCTTTCTATAATGTAAATATTCAGTGCTCGTTCCTGGAGACATGATCTGACTGTACCCTGTATCCCAGGTAATGGTAGCAGACCCTACTATGAAGCACATTATCGCAACCACTCGACTCCGTTTGATTGGGAAGTTTCCCGTGGGACTCAATTTCCGCCTCAAAGTACGTATGTTTGTTGTTTTTGTGCACGTATAAAAACATCTGGACGCGTTTTTATTTTTATAGTGGCACACTGGAACTCCAGTCCCCGCTGGATTGGAAGTGTCCTTGGTCGACGACCGCGGAAGGATCGCGGTACCACGTGGTCCTTTCAAAGACTTCAGAGACCGCACGTTTACTCTCGAGGCGTCTTACGACGGAATCTTGATGCTGAACATATTCGTTCCTGCGGAGAACCCACACATTCATCCATATTCTGCCCTCTCTCTCCAGGTATTCAAGACAGAATTACTCAGAGAGGGGCCATTGTTGGGTGCTCTGAACGTCGTCTTTGAATCCCAAGCGACTCGTAACATTCGGTTCGCAAGTCCTGCTGCATTGCAGCTGAATTCCACAGACGATGATCCTAAGCCACCGG
>JBBPOK010000661.1:0-16057 GCA_038091415.1 Leccinum variicolor | reverse complement strand
GACATTAATGTCGTTCAGGGATCTGAGGCCGTTTGGCTTGACGCAGTTAATGATGGCGTCGGTGAGGAAGGCCCAGCTTGGGCGTGTGGGGGAGAGGTCAAGGTATGCTTTAAGCCATGTGGTTTCGATGGCGAGGTTCCGCGCTTCGAGATTGAGGAGGTTGATGCCGCCCTGAGTACGGGGGGCGTGCAGTCGCGCTAAGCTAATTGCCAGTGGGGAGCGTTGTCCGTCCCAGATGAATTCCCTAGTGAGGCGATTTAGAGTCGCGAGTACCGCGGGGGGCATCCCTTGCGCTTTAGTGAGGAATTGGGTCATGGCACCCATGGTGAGTTGCACTATGAGGCGTTTGGCGTCAAGTGTTCAAGTTGGGCGTGCTTTAGACCATTGAGTCAGCGAGTTTTTTACTTTGTCTAGGGTGGTTGACCACGGTTGTGCGTTGTCGACTTGGTTGCCAACCCAGGCTCCGAGAACTCGGATCGGTTGGCCATCCGGGGCAATCTTGATGTTGTCGGCTAGTGGTTGGTCCTCGGGGTGGATTCGTCTGGTTTGCAGCACGCGTTCTCGGTGAGCATGGGTTCCTATTGGGACGATTTCTGTTTTCTCTATGTTGAACTTTGCTCCGGACGCCCTGCACCAACGCGCCAGTATTAGTTGAACGGTGTCATATTTGTCAGATTCCGATAGGTAGACTGTGGTGTCGTCGGCATAGAGGTTAACGACGATATTTTGGGGCGAGCCTGGGATCGTGAAACCGGAGAGTTCCGGGCTGTTCCGTAGGGATGCGGCGAGTGGCTCTATCGCCAGGTTGAATAAGAGACAGGATAGTGGGTCGCCCTGTCTGACTCCCCTCGTAACGCGGTATGGGTTGCTGAGGACGCCATTGATGGCGACTTGCGTGTATGCGCTAGAGTACAGGGACTCAACGGTCCGTATGAACATATCCGGTAGCTTAAAGGTACGTAAAGTTTCAAAGAGGTAGCTGTGGTCGATTTTATCATATGCCTTTTCTTGGTCCAGGGCGATGATGGCGCCATTTTCTTCCATGTAGTCTGCATATTCACACATTGTTTCCGCCAGGCGTATCGGGTCGAAAACGGACCGGTTGGGGACAAAGCCGCTTTGGTCTGGGTGGAGGAGTTGGCAGGCGTGCGTGGCCAGCTGTGTGGCTAGGATTTTGGTGAAGATCTTATAGTCGGTGTTTAGCAGGGTAATTGGTCGGTAGTTTTCGATGCGACTCCTGTCTTTCTTTTTGTATATCGGGCACATCCAGCCGTTGGAGAAACCCGTTGTGTGGTCCATTCCATTTGATTGGATGTCGTTATATATTATGCAGAGGCATTTAATTAGGTCGAAGAAGGGGCGGTTCTTTTTTCTAAGGTTCGTGCCGTGTTCTATTATCATTTTAAAGACTTCGTACGGGATGCCGTCGAGTCCGGTCGCGGTGGCATTTTTAGAGGCACGTATCGCTTGGTGGACCTGGTGTTCGGTGATCATCTCATTTAGGGGTGAGGTGTGGTCAGTGAAGCACTGGTCTGGTGGGATTTCAGCTAGCACCGCGGTTTGTGCTTCTCGGCGTGTGGGGTCAGTCGGGGGGAGCAGGCCGGAGCGTTGCAGATTGTCATGGTACGTGCTGGCGATGCGCGCCATTTTGGAGGTTGTTGTGCTGCGTCTTTCGGAGTCTGGGTCGGTCAGGGTGTGGATTATGTCGCGTGGGCGGCGTGTGGTTTGTGTGGCCATCCAGTATTTATTGATGGTTTCACCTTTATCCTGCCACTTGGCTTGGGATCTGGCTAGGTCGTTCCGGTTCTTTTTGCTGGTGAGGTGGCGGATCTCGGTCTCGATCATGGCGACATCCCGGCGTGTGTCAGGCGTTAGGTCATTGGCGTGGTTAGCATTGCAGAGGGAGTCTGCGTCTCTCTGGAGCGCCTTGAGGCGGTTAGCCATTTTCGGGAGTTGGGATTTCGCGGCGGTTCGAGCGAGGCGGGCGATATTCTTTTTGAATTCAGCCCAAAGTCGTTGAGGGTGTTGTGCTGTGATTTGGGGGTCCTCTAGTGCGGTTTGCAGCTCGCTACCGCGTGTGGATATGTCCTGCAGGAGGGTCTGGTTGTGCAGTAGTCCCAGGGGCCAGGTCCAGCGGCCTTTCCCGAGGTAGGGGAGTCGAGGGGGAGTGTATCGTACCAGGACCAACTTGTGGTCGGTGGGCACACCGGGGATTTCCATGGACCAGTCGTAGAGCAGTCCTGCCAGGGTGGGCTTCGTGTATATGCGGTCGATGCGGGAGAGGGATTGGGTGTTGCTGCTAAAAGTGTATGACCTCGTGTTAGGGTTATCATGGCGCCAAGTATCCTGGACGTTTATGGACTCTCGCAGGATGCGGAGTGTGTCAACCGCGGGGGCGTAGTCGGCATGTTGTGGGGAGCGGTCGAGTGCGTCTTCGACAATGTTAAAATCGCCCAGGAGAATGTCTGGGCGGGTTGACTTAGAGTGCATGTCTCGTTGGATCGTGTCCCAGAAGGTAGCGTGGGCATGTGGTGAGTTCGGTGCGTATATGTTGGTTATGGTGAGGGAGTGGTCAGCGGCCCATGTTAGATTTAAAGAGTGCGCTCGGCCGGGAATGTGTTCGGTGTGGTGGGTCTGCGACGGTGCCAGAAGTTCGCGGTTGATAACGAAGGCTGTCCCCGCAGAGGCGGTCGGGTTTTCTGTTGGGTGTGAGCATATTATATGCAGTCGCCGTCCGAACATGTGGTTCAGTTGGGTTACATGGTCTGTGGTGAGGTGCGTCTCCTGGAGACAGAGTATGTTAATTTTTCGTTGTCTCATCAGGCGTTGGATGGTGGCCCATTTAGATAGGGGGCCGGGTCCCAGGGAGGGGGATGCTCGGCCGTTCATATTTAGGGTAGCAATGAGGATGTTAGCCCTCGTTCTTGGTCTGTTTCTCCGTGCAGGGGCGATCTGTGTAGGATCTGTGGGGGGGCCGGGTATGGCTGCTCGTTGGAGCTGTGGGTTGGTCGCCTGGTGGGGCGGGAGGGATCCACTACCGTACTCTGGGCGCGCGTCATCAGGAGCGGGCGTAGTGGCGGCCACCGCGCTTCCTCTGCGTCCACAGAGGCGTAAACCGAGGCCAGTATGTTGTACCAGAGGGGGGGTTATGATGGGGTTGAGGGCATGTCTGAGTCTCGGCCATCCGTACGACACGCTCGGGATGGTCAAGGTAGCAACCAGCTACCACCGGGGTGCATCTGTAGACGTAGCCTAGCAGTTTCCCGCAGCTCCTAGGCTAGATCATTAGACTTTGGGTCCTACCCGACGGATCACCCTGACCTAAATAGGTCGCCGTCATGTGTCTGCGGGGTCTGGGGGCTTTCCTGTCCTGTTTCCAGTCAGTATATGTGGGCCCTCGGGTGGTCCCGACTTAGTTTATCTCCTGCGGGGGAGGGGGAATAAGGAGATACTGCAAAACATATATTTTATAGGCTCTTTCCAAGCAGTTGAGTGTTTGGGGCGACTATTTACAGTAGGTAGGTATCCCGGGTATTGGTATGCAGTATTTAGGTTACAGGTTTACTAGTCAAACGTGGATGGGCCAGGCCGACTCTGAGGGCGCGGGTGGCCGCGATATGGCCCGGGTGCGCCTGGTGGGGCTCGTGGCCTAGTTGTGGGGCCATTCCAGCCCGGGATGGTGGGGAAAGGGCAGAGGCCGGTGGGATGGGTGTGTGAGTGGCAGACGTAGCATGGGGGGTTCCTGACGAGGGTTCCCGTGCCTTCCATCAGCGACGGGTATGCGAGGTCTTGGAGGGCAGTACGGATCTTGGTCCACGCGAAGGGGTTGGAGGAGGGGGGTTTCGGGGACAGGATGTTAAATTTCGGGGTCAGGAGGTTCCCTCGGGACTTATAATCAACGCGTTCCACCACAATATTGGCGATGAAGGCGGACACGGCGTTTGCAACGGGGTTTTTGGGGTCATCCCATTTAAAGCTGGGGTCGTGCTGCCGCAGCAGATCCGCAATTCCATTACTGACCCTGTTGGTCAGCCACATTTCTTGGACCGCCCGTTTGACCGTGTCGGGGTCCGTGGCGGTGAAACCCCCCAGGCAGAAGAGGAACATGGGGGGGATTGATACAGAGACCGGTCGAGTTTCAAAAGTCGCGCGCCTGGTGGACCAGACACGCTCGTGTATGAGGGTTGTGGCAAGACTGTTTGGGATGTTATATATAAGGAATGTGGTTGGCGGGTCCCCGCGGGTCCCGGGGGGGGAGGCGGGGGGGGAGACTTTTGGGGACACATTGTCGAGGTGGAGGACTCTAGCGAGATCAAGGACAGTAGTTCATATGGCTTCAGCGTAGACCGGTATTTCGGTTCTGTCGTCACCGCGCCAGTCGAAAGGGCGGGCGAGCAGCCTGAGTTTTGGCCCGGGGAGGTCCAGCCAGCGCCCGAGCAGGGCGTGGTCCAGGTTCTTTAGGTGTGCCGCGGCGCTATCCATCTCAATGGGGGGGAAGCCGGTCGGTGGGGCGGCGGTAAACTGCGCCCCGTAGGGGTTCGCCAGGGGTGTGGTGGCCCGGGGGAGGTGGTCATTCACTAAGGAGGAGGCTAGGAACGCCCTTATTTGTTCTGACTCGGCTGTAGTGCTCTCAGCAGAGGTTTGCGGGGCATCGCCGTGTGGCAGGGTGAGGGGGTCATCCGGCTAGGGTATGTGTTAGATTTTACTCGATGCAGGGGACATGGGTTGTCTACCTGTGGGGACTTCAGGGCGTGCATGGAGGCGGCAATGCCGAGGACAGGGAGGCTGTCAAAAGCGTCATCGATGATGATATCAACTGACGTTTGGTTTGGGGAGGCGGGTGGGGTCAGAGTCAGGGACAGCGACCGGTCACTATGTTGGGAGACGGGGCTAAATGGCCCGGGAGCGGGGGTTAGGTCTAGTTGGGGGGGCAGTTGGGTAGGTGTCTCTTCGACTATCATTGGCAGTGCGGGGTTCTCCATCCTCGGCGGGGTGGTGTATAGGCTCTCGTTGTCTCGAGTGAAGGACGATGGTACGGTGGGGGAGCTCGGGCTGGGTTCCGCGAAAGCGGGGGGGAAGAAGCGATGGTTCGCGACGGGGAGGGATGGGGTATACGGTGGGTTTCCGGCAGGGTGGGGCTTTGTGGTGCGCGTCGGGCCATCCATTATTGGGGGGTTTAGGCGCAGTAGGTCGCGGTATTTATTGCACATGTCGATAGGGGTGTCTACAGGTATGGTAGGGTGACTATCGGTTGTCCGTGTTCGGCTCAGTAGTAAATTGACTCTAGTTTGAAACGCTGGTATAGTTCCTCCTCCATCTCGCGTTCAATGCGTTCTTCTCGGATTACGTCCTGTAGGGTTGTGCAGAGTGGTGCGGGTCGGATAGTGGCGAAGCGACGTCCAAACCATCCTCCGATGGAATGGAACGGGCATGCAGGGGCGTTATGCGACATGGCGTGACAGTTTTTACAGTATAGGGCAGGGATAGTTCGTAGGGTCCACTCGGTATTAGCGGTGGCGTAATCTAGTTTCTGGTAAACGGCGCGTAGACGGTGCCAGACCGCAGGGTCTTCCGACGGGTTCATTGCAGTGATACTGTAGAAGGAAAGGGCTCTCGTTCCCGGCCGGGCAACATTCAGCCTCGTTGCCGTTATCGAGTCAAGGAAGCGAGAAATGGAAGCATGGGGGGGGGCAATAGGTTCGTGATTGAGTCCGAAAGCCAGGGCAGTTGACATCAGGAAATCGGGGAGATGATGATATATCCAGATACAAATTACAATTGAATCCCAGCAGGACAAAAATAGGATAATAGTTGATCAGAAATTATAAGTTCATCTTCATTTTGAACATAACGTGATACTGAGATACCTGAGTATGTCTTGATGATGGTATCTGGATCAGCCATGGGGGACATGGTGGATATTGATCATCAACCAGCAAGTTACCTTCTTAATGTTAATCTTCAGATCAGCAGTGACATTTGAATATCTAGATGATATCTGGTTGATAACATTGGGATCAGTCTTGCAGAACATGGCAAATGATGATCATTAAGTTGCAATTTGCCTTCTCAATGTCAGCCTATAGATCACAACATATATTTGTGATGATCTTTGATCAATAATTATAATTCAGACAGCATTCAGAGTCTACAGTGACATTTGAATGTCTAGATGATATCTGGTTGATAACATTGGGATCAGTCTTGCAAAACATGGCAAATGATGATCATTAAGTTGCAATTTGCCTTCTCAATGTCAGCCTATAGATCACAACATATATTTGTGATGATCTTTGATCAATAATTATAATTCAGACAGCATTCAGAGTCTACATTGACATTTGAATGTCTAGATGATATCTGGTTGATAACATTGGGATCAGTCTTGCAGAACATGGCAAATGATGATCATTAAGCAATTTGCCTTTCAATGTCTGATACATCCAGTTATAATTTACAATTGATTTTCAGCAGGATGAAGGTAGGATAATATTTCAAGTGTTGATATATCCAGATAAATATGTCAACTAGTAATCAGCCTGGTAGAACTAGACAAATGCATATATCAAACTACCTTTCTTTTATCATGATGCTGATGGATAGACAACTACCTATATCTCATGGTAAACTTGTAATCTCAGTCTGACATATGTTGGTAGATATGATCATAAAATGACAAGAGGTTGTAATAGAAACAGCACAATGTCATACATGACAAGGTCTTACCAGATAATAATCATAACATTATTGTATGACCTTCAATGATAGTTGCTCTTCCATTCCGTTTTTAATTTGATCATATATTATCTACTTTGGAAATATCCAGATTAATATGTCAACTAGTTATCAACCTGGTAGAATGGTATATCCATCACCTTGCTTGTATCATAATGCTGATGAAAACAACTCTATCTCATGGCAAACATCTTCTTGATCATTTATTTTCTACCCTTGTCACAGAGGTGCACTAAGGCTACAAGTAGTGCTGATTAGTCACATATGAGTTTTGCCGCCTCATGTATTCAGGAACTGCCACCACATGCCATAGTAGTACCTCCTCAGCAAGTGCAGGCAAGTAGGCACGTGCCAGATGCAGGGCACACAGTGGTCATCACATGGTCACTGGAAGGCAAGTTAGACCGTTGAACACTGTCACAGTTGTAATTCTGCACGACCATGCTGGATGCAGACGGGCAGACGTCACCGTCAGAGATGCGGATATAGCGCAACGAGACCCACTGCGTCAACATTGTCCTCCGCACCTGCACGAAACGCATCCTTGTTCATATCATCCACAAGAATCATAATGAACACCATCAGCATGGCCTCCGACTCTTTTAGCTAGTCCTTCCTCGTGGCAACACATGGAAACCCGACTCATTTCTGCGGTCGCTTCATCTCTTTCATCTCTCTCTCCACTTCAAGCTGGCATAGTGGATGTTTGTTGATCATTACAATGATCAATGATTTACGAGCCTCTGTGGAACATGTCAATCCCGCAGGAAGTTCTACAGCTCCTCGCAATCGAGTTGCTCCGTGCGCAAAAAATGTTGTCCGTAGATACCACGCTTGCCACCGTGTTAGTCGATAACGATGATGGTGATCAACGCATCGTCTGTAGGACTCTGGAGGAATCTCCCCAGCAACCCTCCGAGTCGAAGTTGGATAATTTTTCCATTGCCTGCCTCGTCATCATAGGAAAGCAATTCCACCGTGATTCGGAGGTCGACTATGCATAGGAATACGTAGTGAATAGAGACGTAAAGGCGGATTGCTATTCACCTGAGGTTTGCGGGTATGTGCTGGGAAAATACTGGAAAGAGTTCTCGTTTTCGACTATATTCGTCGTGCTGAGATACGAGATATTCGAGCGATGTAATTACATACCAATGATATGATCCGACGACCTCTCGAATTCACCGTTAAATACTCGTGGAATCGCATGACCCGGCTATCTGAAGATCATTTTCATCGCAATTTTTGTCCCTTTCGAAGACGCATCATTCACCTTGAGAACGGCGGAGTACATTCCTTGACACCTGTTCACCAACCACGCGAGAATGCACTGATAAGAGAAGGCTATGAACAAATAAAGATGTGTCAGATTCGCGCGATCTTCTCTACCTTTGCACCGTGATTATATCCACCATGCTGGCAGGTAGTACGACGTAGGATCCCCTTCAAGTTCTTGGCGTAAGCTGCCAGCAGCTGTTGGATATTCGCTATCCTCATCGATCCACCTGGTTTCCGTTGAGTTCAGTATCATCAAAAGCAGATCCAAGTCACCACGGCCAAGCTTACCGACGATCTCGCCCACTCCGTACATCGACACGTCACAGTTCGAGCTCCCGTCTCGTCCTCCTTTCCTTCCTCGGCATCCTTCCTCCGTGCCATCCTCCATCAATGACAAACCTCTTCCTCCTCTTCCCATCGACCACACTCCTAAAAAGCCGAACCCTGTCCTCAGGAGATCAAACGGGAGGTAGGTTGAGGTGAGATTGTGTATTGTCTAGGTGGAAGGAACGTAACCGAAATTACAGACGACGTCGCCAGTCGAGAGTCCTCCAGCGTAGGTAGCTTTTCGGAAAGAGTGGGAATCGGAGATGAGTTGCCGCTTACCGAGGAGGCAGAGGACATCTCGGCAGAGGATGTGCATTTGTGTGTCCTGACCAAAGGACGGGAGAAGTCCTCTTCGGGAACGGGATGTGGGCCGAGAGTCGGCAAAGGGAGGGTTAGGTGGTGGTGGTCGGACAACGGCTGAGCGCCTCCAGGCAGCCTCGTAGCACCTAACTGAGCGCGGTTCCGTGGGAGGCCGAGAAGAGCCAAAAATGATTTTTCCTCTTGCGTGGTTTGATCTGTGGTTGCGCTGTGGTATCCGCCCGGAATAAAATAAGTAGTTGTTTGGACTTGTGCGGGAACGCGGGGCACTAGGCTGGGTCCCCGAACTATGAGTGCTGGCATCGGAAGCCTCGGATAGATACGAGTGAGCTGGGAAAGTGAGCTCGCGGAGGACACGAGGCGGAGAGCAGGTGATGGAAGGTGATGGAAGACGAGAGGGCTGGCGAGAGAGGTCGGAGTCGAGGGGTGTGGTGGTGGCCTGGAACACAGACAAGAGGGCAGCACGTAGCCGGAGGACGTTGTAAGACAATCTAATTCTAGAGTGATACCTCATTGAGTCGGTCGGTGGAGGCTTATTCTATCATGGGCCACACCAAGGACTCTCCAATAATCCACAACCAGTTCGTGTCCACCAGGGGCATCTTGTTCCTCGGGAACAACCTTGAGCGTTCTGGTCAGCTCTACCGACGCTTCAAGTTGCAGCGTGAGCGCGTCATTGGTTTGATTCTAGGGATCATCAGTCATCTCGTCGGTAGCACAGACATGTACGCACGATTTGACCAGTCAGCACAGCTCGTAGATAGCCTGTGCCGTCGACAAACATGATCTCCAGCTGATCGCGAAGGTCGTGTACCCGTCCAGACACGTACACCCTCTGACCCTGCGAACGCTCGAGGTTCACAATCTTAGGCTAAACACGACGACGCACTCGATCATCAGAAACCACCCTGCTTGATGGACCTCCACTTTGCGGCTCTCCTCCAGCTGGTTTTCGCGCTGTTCATGTCTCTCTCGTACCTCCGTCTGTCAATGAAGGTGGATTATACAGTTGGCCGGAGGTGATGCACGATGCTGATGAGCGTTCTGGCTCTACCGACGCTTCAAGTTCCAGCGTGAGCGTGAGCACGTCATAGGTTCGATTCTGGGGATCATCAGTCGTCTCGTCGGTAGCACAGACATGTACGCACGGTTTGACCAGTCAGCACGGCTTGTAGATAGCCTGTGCCGTCGACAAACATGATCTCCAGCTGATCGCGAAGGTCGTATACCCGTCCAGACACGTACACCCTCTGACCCTGCAAACGCTCGAGGTTCACAATCTTGGGCTAAACACGACGACGCCCTCGATCATCAGAAACCACCCTGGCGACGACGGAAACCAAGACCAAAACGACTCGGAACCCACCTTGATAGACCTCCACTTTACGGCTCTCCTCCAGCCACTTTTCGCGTTGTTCTTGTCTCTCTCGTGTCTCCGTCTGTCTAGGAAGGGGGATTATAAAGTTGGCCGGAGGAGATGCGCGATACTGATGCGGAACTTTAGGAGTTTCCTGAGCTGAGCCTTCAAGCATGTGGACTAGAGGTGTGCTTGTGGCCGTAAGGACAAAGCTACTCTGGAAGTAGGTTGCGACACGAGAACAAGGGCTGCCGTGGGTTGGACTACACTGGGAGGGATGAATAAGGTAAACAATCATACCATCGGAGTCGTTGACACTGAGTTGTAAGCGAAGGCGGACGACGGAGTCATGATGTTGAAAGAGTTATGTAATCTAAGTTATTATAGTAGCTCACGGTTAAAAATCCCTTTGCAAACAAAGAGCGACGTTTCTGAAAACCGATTTAACGTGAAAATGTACAATACTCCTTGAGCTTTGCATCAAAACCATCCCTAGAACTCATAACCGTCAAAAGTATCCACGTCTACGCCATCACATCCATCCAAATCCGCATAATCTCCCAAATTGGACTCGTCAGACTCCCGCCCAGATTCCTCGTCTGGCTCTAAGTCAGATCGTTCAGATTCAAACTCCAGAGACTCAGTCGAGCGCTCCGAGTCATCGACGTGGCTCGCATCATCTTCCGTATTGGTTGGATGAGGTTGATGAGCTGATGGTGTCATTGAAACCGTGACTGGTCGTGCATGTGAGTACGTGTGTCCGATGCCGAGTCCGTAATGGTAGCGCATGACCATATCGCGATCGGCGAAACTACCAACGTCAATATTATGCCCAATGGATGATCCGCGTGAATCTGAATTGAGCTTACCGATTGATAAAATAGTATTTCCAATCATTCGAACCACCTGCACAACGAGACGATGCAACCCCGTCGGGATGCACTCGGCCATCTGCGAACGACGGGACGATATGGCAGGCCCTAAGAACGTCCGCGGGGTCAACAAACCCAAATGCGTTCTTGTCGGCCATTGAAAGGAACCTGACCCGGTCTAGGGTATGTTGCTCCCATCCGGTGGCCGCACTACGGTCCTCTAAAATTTCATACCATCTTACCCATAAAAATTCGATCCGACGCGATCGAAAGTCCTTAGCTCCCAGGCCGGTGTATATCACGTTGGCATGGAAGATTCCCAGTACCCGCGCATAACAATAAGGGTGATCATTGTCATCAGGATTAGACAATAGCATAATATCCCGATTATCGGTACCGGGGTTGACGGTATCGAATTCACGTTGAAGGTCGTAAGAGGTGAAATTGATGCGAAGTAAGCGGTGGCGGTAAATCCTGTTTCCGTTGAACAGGACATGGTTCAGCTGCGAAAGATGGAAGAAAGCGTCATCCTCTTCGCTTGAAAGAATTGCATGCCCTGGGATATCTTCCGAGTCTTGGTGGATGGCCACAATACGGGGGAAAATATGAGCCTTTAGTTTGAAGACGAAGTTCTCAACAAGTAGTAATGAGTTTCATGATCCAGCACGAAAGACCGGGAGAACCTACTCTGGCGGCAGGATCATCGAGATTAGCTTGCACAAACTTCGTCAGTTCCTCCGGAAAATTTTGGGACTGGCCAATGGTGTGGTGTTCGTCAGGTTTGTTAGCCACAGGGTCCGTCAGTTGAACCGCAGCGCGTTCCATGCGAATACGGTGAATGCGAGCTTGCCGTCGCTCTATGGAGGCCATCTGCCGTACGTAGAATTTTCGGCTAGTTCGGGCGAACCGGCTTTTACTCGTGCGGTGTTCAAGTTCCCCCTGCACAATGTTATCAATTTTAACACATTAAGAAAAGACTACTCACGGCTTGTGTCGAATAAGAATCGGTAGTACCATACATTCTGATTTGCGCAGGGTAATCTGCCAATGCGTGTAACTTGTAAGTCTGAAGGTTGAGGACTTTTGATTGTCGGGTCTGCAGATGCGATGCGATTCCCTGGGAATGAACTGATCTGCCATGAGTACCTTGCTGTGCTCGTCGTCGTCGTCGTGCTTCAGCTTCGCGAGGCAGCTCTCTTGTTTCGAAACTGGGACAGGTATTCGAGACAAAACTGCGAATGCAGTCGCCGATATCCTTTGTCACCATCTCTAAAATACGTAATGTTTCATCAGTGTGGAGGCGGAGCTTCGCCAGACCATGCCAATGAGAAAGGACAAAGAGTAGGTGCAGCACTTCCGCATTGTGAGGATTCGGCAGCAACCCCGAAAAAACCGGGATAGAACACTGTCCAACAAGTCCTGTCAGTAAGACGGATGTTGTAACCGAAAGCAAATGGTACTCACTTGAAGCAAGTCTTCAAAATCTCGTGCAGCTAACCTCTTCATCTCCGAAACATTCCTGCGAAAACGTCGAATGGTGCCACGACCAAATGTGGGTACTTGCCAGTGACGAAAACTTCTCGGGATTCAAAAAAGGGCTCAAAACGAAACTGATTCCCTTACCGTTGATCGAGTTCAGCCAGAGAGGCTCCTTTGAGGCTAGTTACCATGCGAAGCAGGTGCGTGAAAATGGCTTTCCAAACGCCAAGTTCGAATTCATGCAGCAGGTCAATAACCAAAATGAGAAAAAAGTCAAATCCTGTTTGGCCAAGTCTCTCCGAAAACGCATTCTAAAAACCACAAAGTGAGTTGTTAATCTTGTTCCGCAGCTGGAGAATACTTACTATGGTTGGCACTAAAGACTCGGGCTTGAGAAGAGCCTCTACTTGAGGAGTGTCGACAACGTATTGTTCTTCATAAATCAAACGGCGTGCCGATGCAATCTTTGCACGCCGATCCTCAGTATCATGCCGAGATAGTACATCACGTTGTTGCATATCATGCACAGTAGCAACATTCTGTAACTTATCCTTCGGAGTAATGCATCTTGGACACGGGCAACCACCCATGTTCCGGACGTTGGAAATGAGCACCCTAGAAGGGGAGCGTAAGTTGTGGGTCCGAGTTAGACGAAACAGCGTAACACACTTCTCGGGATAGTCGGCCGAGTATGTAAATATCCGAGGGAATAACCGCCTCTTGATACCGTCCCCGCACATGAACACAATACCGTGTTCATACGCTTCGACGAATTCATCATCTAGTATGTCTTTCCACTGTGCGTGAAAAAGCTCTCGATGACAATGGGTAAACAGATTGTCACCTGGTGACCTGTCACTCCCAAAGTGCTCCATTACGAAGTCCGTGAACTCGGGAGGCAGCTAATACGGTGGGTTATTAGACCTGAATCATCACATACAATGAAAACTTACCGTCTGAAAATACGCGACGTGTGAGCAAAAATTTGCGGTTGGAGCGCAACGTCGATACTTTGTCTCATTGCCGAAATAGACGTATAAAGGCCATAGTTTGGCGTCACCGAATGAGGTTAGATGCGTTGCATCTGACCAGAACATAAGTGCAACTATGCGTCTGGGCAAGGTGCAACCGCCAACATTATCTGGAGGCATATCTTGTAATTCGCGGTGTGCTCTAACAAAGGCTTCGGAATAAAAGAGCTCTCCGTAGACACCGATGTCATCAGCGGCAGATGACCGTTTCCATCGCAGACGATAGGGTTCAAACCGAAACGACCGGCAGCGCACAGGGTCTGAGAGTTTGTCGCGTATGATCGAGAGAAGGGATCTTCTGTAAAAGTCAGAGATCGTGTAGTCTCTCGGACCGGGATGTAAGGAGCGCCGAGGGAACGGGACAGAAATTGTAATACTTCTTCGCATCCAGCCATCGTCCTCGGGTAACCAGTTTTGTTGCAAGTCCGAGTCAACACTATGGTTCAAGAGTGCGTCCTGAGAGGTAGCATGAACATCCAGATGGCCTAGTTCACGGTTGATTCCGATCCAGTTGGTATGCCGCAAGTCCTCAGGATGGAAGTCCACACTTCCGATGATCTTGATGAGACTTTCAAAGCCTCTCTTGGACTTCTGGACGCCATAATTCCAATACCAGTCGCCGATGACCCACGAGCTTTCATTGGGATACGGATGGAAGGGGTTTCCATGATTAGATGGCTGACAAGTCCGGGATTCGACACCTGAGTCAGGAACTGAAATGGGATCATCCCCGCTCCGATCCTCGGGATCATTGATGGGTGCAGAGCCCTCGTCGTATATACGAAACAAACCAAATGAATTGATTTGCGTAGCTAGGACGGCGCGGTGCTCCTTTGGTAGAAGTTGGCCATTTGGCGGGGTCGAATGTGATCCTGTTGAAAGGGTTGACTGGACTGGGGTAGCAACGGAGAGACGAGACCCAGAGCCTGCAGAAGCTTCGGGCCGGGTCACCATGTCTATTGGAGGAAACGGTAAAGGACGTTCCGGGAGAATATCCCGAAAACGTTGTGGGAGCTGACGGTTGAGTCGCCGACCTCGACGAAGAGAAAGCGGTAGCATATCATTTTCAGCCTAAACCAAGATATTAGATACCTGTATTTCGAGGAGAAATGGGAGATACGTACTTCTACTTCACCGTTAAGCTCTAAATTGCAGGCATCTCTTTTACTAGTTGAGGCCTGGTTGGACTGCAATTCAGAAGCTGTACTGATGTTCGAAGCCACTGATCGACGACGTACGCCTGTCGTTTGAGCGAGCCTAAAAATCATGATTTCCGTACGTACCGTCAACAACCCGGTTTGAACGCAAAGACTCCGAGGACAATTCCTCTGAGAAGTTCCCTTCGACACGACGCTTCTTGTTGAGATGAACTTCTTTCGCCTGTCTGAGGGCAGTTGCAAGTCGCTTCATTCCCTTCTGACAATTTTTCTTATGTCTTGTGAAGGCCCCGGTATTGTCAAAAGAACGACCGCATACGCATTCTTGATTTGAACTTGAAAACATACTGGTACCCACGTAAGCGTGTCACGGTGACAATGGAGAAGCCTAAACTGTTACTCGGGAAGTGCCGACTAGCGTCGGCGCCAAGCAAGGTGAAGGAATGACATTATTCAATGATAGTATCAATGATTTTGAGGGCATGCTAAATGTACATGGAACCAGAGATTAGTGGATTAGTGGAATTATACGGATCATAATAGTGAAAAGTAGACTATGGTCCGTGCAGACTCAGGTCACGTCTTTACTGTAAGTCTTTAAGTCTTAGTCCGACTCACGACGTGGAACAGCCATTTGAACAACCTGAGCACTACCGTGACACTGGCAGAAGCGGTCGAATAACAAGTGCCGGCCCGCGTCGTCACGGACGTCACTTCTGTGCGGGCGCTTGCTTCGAGTCTCGATGGTACCGAGTTCCACGGCGAGCGTTGGCGGACGATGTCTGCTACCGGTGCCCTTGAGGGCGTGAGCGCTGGGTCGGTTCAAGGTTCCGAGATCCTGGCGCGCCCCTCCGTGCGCTATGTTGGCCAGTACGTCGACATCTCTAACCTCATGGCCGCTTCGTACCCAACTTGGGATTGAATGGGGGTCGCCGACTCCGGTCAGCTCACAAGGTGACCAGGAGCGAACCACTGTCGGGACGCATTTCTTATCCGAGTACTAAGTGGACGGTTCAGTAGTATCACTTGTTTGTCATTCGGGAGTCACGGCGAATCGGATCATGGGGTGAGATCATGAGGAGAGCAGGCCTGCTGAATACGAAGTCGAACATGCCATGACCGCGACGAGGCGATGACATGAAGGAACATGTCGATGATCCATTGATAAAGCGCAAGGTCTAGAGAAAGCAGGGCGGGCTACATATCAGTGACCGTAGAAAGGCACACTGGCATGATGAAAAGAAAAAGTACCTGACAAGATGAGATGGAATGCTACCATGTTGTAGAACCGCCACTGGTCCGTGTAGTAGGAACAGAGCATGTACATAACTCGTATACATTCGGAATCGGGAAGAAGAGTTCTCCCGAGCCAATCTGTCGCCACATCAGCAAATCCACCCTTGGCTCTACAGAGCTGTGCAGAGTTGCACAGACCCACAGACCCTACAGAAAGGTACCTAGTAATACAGACCTGTACAGACTACCCCCTATCTGTACAGACTC
>JBBPOK010000660.1:0-16071 GCA_038091415.1 Leccinum variicolor | reverse complement strand
GACCAAACAACTACAACAATACCAAATACAACACAACTGACCAAACACAACACAACTAACCAAATACAACACAAGTAATCAATGAACAGGCACACTAACCAGACATAACAAAGCAGAACTTCTCCTAACCAGACACTAACCAAGTATTTCCAGGCACACTATCCAGAACTAACATTATTTTGCCTCCTAACCTGGACTAACCAGTGCTTTGCCAATATTCCTAACCCAGCCTAACATTATGTTGCCTCCTAACCAAGACTAACCAGTGCTTTGCCAATATCACTAACCCAGACTAACATTGTTTTGCCTCCTAACCAGGACTAACCAATGTCTTTGCCAGTATTCCTAACCCAGACTAACATTGTTTAGCCTCCTAACCTGGACTGACCAATTCACCTCCTAACCCAGACTAACAAAATATTCCCATGATTTCCTTCTATTATTCCTGATTTTCTCTGATTTTTCCGACTGCTTTTCAACCTCACAAAAGCTAATCTATGTTTTATCAACATAAATCTCAAGATTGGCTATATCTCAGCGGTGTAATGTCCGATCCTGGCGATCTGTGGCTCAGATTGGAGCTATATATTCCCATTCCCAACACATATCCCCCAGTGGTTGTGAGCCATGGATCCGACATGTTCGGATGCGATAAGCACAAATGTGAGTCATTGAGTCACGCTTACTGATCATGATGATTTTCTTATGCTATTGGTTAGAACTTATTACATGATCTTATGGAATGTTTACCATAATATATACAAACATATACTATAGTATATAAGGACTTAGTCCTCACCTTTGAATATTAGTTCGCTTCACTATCAAACAGTGTTGATAACTCATTCAGTTCTTGATATACCTATTTCAACCTTCTTAGTAAGTTTTCTACTAGAGCTCCCTTTATCTTGTAGTAGTATTCTCTACTATACTGCGCTTCTAGAATATCCATAAAGGATTTCTATACCATATGTTATGTCGGAGTGTTCGAAGACGCGAGGCGTCGCTTCATTCAAATGAACGTGACATATACAAATGAAGAGTCTATTTTCGACCTTCTGCAGGGTCTACCAGATGGCGTCAAGTGGGAGATTTTCCGAGAACTCACACTGAACAAACTCTCATTGTTGTCCACTATATCTCCCACATCAGCCTCCACTACTTCGAGCTCACCGTCCAAGTCTGCCACACCATCCTTCTCCTTCGGCAATGCTAGCAAATTGCTCATCGAAAAGGCAAACACTATCGTCGGACGTCGGAAGCTGGCTGGACCCGGATCAGAGTATGCAAACGCAGCTGTTGGTTACAAAGATGCCACAAAGGTCAACTTGTCGACGGGCTTGAGGACACACAAGAACAATCCCAAAGGCATCTCATGTACAAACCCATACTGTGCAGGCAAGCCTCACACGGAGACACATGACAAAGAACACTGATATTGGCCCGGGGGCGGCATGGAACATAAAGCACCTGCCTGGATTCGCAACAAACCCAAAGAATCCACCAAGACTGCAGCAGCAGCAGTATCGGACCCATTCCCCCCTCCACCCCCAGCAGCAAATCATCGTCGTGATATCTCTTGCGCTGCTATCTCTGACATTCCTCCGGACGACGAGGAGCTCTCTGCCTTGGCGACACCCCATTCTTTTGCGACTATTCTTGATTCAGGAACTACCTCCCATCTTATCAAAGACAGGGGGTACTTCTTTGATTTCATGCAGGAAGACCGTTCTGCGATTAAGACCGCAAATCAGGGGAACCTCGTTGCATCAGGCAGAGGCACGTGCGTCATGGAACTCCGTCTGGGAGAATCTGTACACTGCCTCACCCTGAAGGACTGCCTCCACACGCCCAGCGCACTATTTAATCTTCTCTCTGTCGGACAGCGTATGCTCCAGAAGGGTTGGGACTGCAACTTTGTTGAAGGGTTCGAGCGACTCTGGTGGACCTCGGTGCCGCCTTTCCTATCAAGGAAGTGTTCTCGGAGCATCAGCAACTATGCAAAAATTCTGAATTCTCTTAAAGGCACTTAAATATCTTAAATAAGATAGATCAGATGTACAAGCTTCTCAGATCATCATAAGTGCCCTTATTTTAAACATCTCACTTTCTGAAATAAGATAATAGAAAATATATCTAGTAAGACTTTTAGCTTCATAGTATATTAGCTTCTCAAGAGTTTTTAAGATCTCAAGATGACTTGTTTTCTAGTTTTCCAGTCCATCAAGGTCTTTCATATATCAATACAGCAATTTCTATAGTAGATTAGCCTTTTCAGAAGTTAAGACCCAAGTATGATTTATTTTACACCAATACAGCCAGTCAAGAAATTCATTCATTAAGCTAAATAGATAAACAATATATTTAGTGTGGTGTAAAATTAAGATGCTTAGTATATCAGCTTAATAAGACATGTAAGTAATTCATATATTGGGATCAATAGACACATCATACATTTAGGGTGATATGAGATTCAGAAGCTGATGTATCAGCTTGATAAGAACTTTTAGATGTCAATATTATTTACCTTATATTAAATAGACAAGTAAGATAGGTCAGTCATTTATATATTGAGATCAATAGATGTTAGACTAGAAAATTGACGAAAGGCTTTCTCAACCTATAAAACATCAAATATGTTGCCTGAGACAACGTACAAAACTTACAGCCACAGTAAATAATGCAAGGGCTCCACCCGCCATTTTATTTATTCCCTCCTGCCTATTCCGAGCTGGGATATGTTGAAGTAGCTCCAGGTGATAGGCAAATGTTCCCAAGATGCACTCATGCAGAAACGGCCCCTTTCCTTGCTGCAACACCGTGATGGTAACATGAGTATAACCTAAAAGATTAACTATATGCTTACTGGCTGTCTAGGTATGGTGTCATCAACATCCTTCCACATGTAGGGGTAGATGAGTGGCTGCTTCTCCTGCTTCTTACCATTTGCATCAACATACTTGATTGGATCTGGAACGACCCATTTCACATAGGTTGCACAGTCCTCAACTGACCGCAGCTCCTTATACTTGTCAAAAAAGGCCGTCACAACCTTTAGTGCTCGAGTGGCAAATCCATTCCGCCACTCATAGGTACATTGCCATGCCTTGAAATGCATTCAACCATCAGCATGCACCGTGACCCCGAGAGCCAGCTTACGAGGTATGCCACAGGGTCATCTTTAGACTTCACTTCCCAAGGTATTTCTCAAAAGACCTTATTCCAAAGTAATTGCATATTCTGCATCTCATGGCCATTTGTCCATGGCTCATCAAGGGTGGAAACATAGTCCAGCCACAATGGGAGGAAGACCTCTCGCCAGGTCCGTAAAAAACGGAACAGAAGATGTTCATTTCGAAATGATTGAGCTTTCTCTTTCCTGCAACGACGAGTAATTTTATGGGTCCTTTCATGATGGTGATCAGTTTGTATTCCAATTGGATAATGAATAACGTACTCCACATTACTACCTTCATCATTTGAGGTATCATTTTCCGAGCTCTCACCACCAGCATGCCGTCTCAGTGTCTTTGGTTGTGGAACACTTGCAACCGTCAGAGGATTCTGATGGTGGGATTGTAATAGAACGTAAGCAGCAGGTAACGGTTGACAATTGTATAACACTTACCTGCTGAATGTCCCAAGTGTTTTCCTTGAAAGCATTTGTGGCGACACGAAGACTTGGACAAGGACGGGACTGTTCACTTCCCGGCTGGTTTCTATGCAGCTGACGACAGTGTGCAGCTCGATCACGTTGTCCTTCAATGATCACCATCACCGTGACCGTTGTCCCCTCGTCCTTTGCGACTATGACGTCCACCTTGCCATCTGGCCCGGGTCTCGCACTTGTCGTCATCATCATCTTTGTCAAGACTATCACGTTGACCTTGATCTGTAACCCTGCCATCTTGGGGTCTGTCATCTCCTTCGTCATGGTTGTCCGAAGCAATGTGAGCTCTCCTAGTATTCTGAGACATACACCTTGCCCTTATGAGATCACTCTTATCCATAGCAGTCCAGAAAACCCCATCATTCAGAGGTGCGACTCCAGAATCATCACGTCGGCACTTCAGGATGACAGGACTCCGAGTTGGTGTGGGGTTTACTAGCCTAAGGTCCGAACCACCAGTAGCACGGTCAGAACGACCACCTCGATTCGGAGTTTGTGCAAGCGAAGCCTTGGTCTTGTTGGGTCCAAGTCCGGCAGCAGGTTCAGTGGTATTGTCACCTGACTCGGGAGTAGAGTCAGTTGGATCGTCATCTATCCTGTCACATGTGTTTACAACAATCCCTATGGTAGATACATTCATATTAGTTGCTAGAAAGACAAACATTAAATTTACTCACCTGCTACCTTCCGAGACAGAACGGACTTGGAGGCACCGGTATTTTGAGATGGAACGGTGGATGCGGTGCCCACTACTTGGTAGATAAATGTTCATAATTAGAAAGGCAACTTGAAGAATTAAATAAAATATGATTACTTACCTAGATCTCGAGATCGGGAGGGCGCGGCTCCAATTCTTGGTGTCTGCGTAGCTTCTGCGGCTATTTGTGAACGAGGAGTCGCATTGCTGTGTGACGTGAGTTGACGCCAGTTGGGCCGAGTGCCCGAAACAGGCAGCTGGGAGGATGTGCCGAGTTGAACTGGCGACAGGCCGTTGGAGCCTGTGCATCGGAACATAATCGTGCTTCTCACAGAGACAAAGTAGAAAGTCTAAGCAAAGACTTTGGTCAGCAGCCGTTGCAATCGGGCGGCCATCCCCTCAGTGAAAGTAGTTTCCAAAATGAGAACATGCAGCCGGATACTTATATCTGAGCAACGCAGGACAGGGAGCCATTCTGTTCCCAACATCCAGAGGCATGGCAAGCTCAGGTCTACCGTTCGAGCAGCAGGTCCGGGCAGGATACACCTCGGGAAAAAATAGAATCCAGCCAAATCGGGATCTAGAGAAGGTCAGCGAATCAAAGACAGCCGGCGACGAGATCAAGATGTAAAGCGGACCGCAGTTGGCCGGCCTTCTTTTTACACGTTTGGGCCATCAAAGTAGATGCCAAGACGTGACACGTTTGAGGGACATCTTGCCTCGCCCTCCCAGCGAATCGACGAGCAGTTGAAGCAGATTGCGGATCTCTCGGCGGAGTTGTCCTCGCGTGATCATGTTCGGCGGGTGGACCACGGCATGTCATGTACGTGGTCTCTTGGGGCGGACCGAAAGATTGAATCTTTTGCAGGTCAGATCCAGCATTCTTGCAAGAGCTCGACATGGCACAAAAGTGGGTCGTTGGTTCATGAAGCGCACCGGCGGCTTGTGCGCGGGTTCCGGGACGAGGCTAAGACAGTTCCCGCCCCAGCACCTAGATTGAGAGCTCAACGTCGAACCCGCCGTGCCAAAGGACTTCGTCGGTCCTGGCCCTTACCTCGGGTGCAGGTACGACGGAGATGTTGTCGTTGTCGTGGCGGCAAGTGGCGCGGTACATTTAGGGGTCTGGCAACGGCGTGGTGTTGTTGCTGCTTCTCCGAATCTGCGGGCATCAATGCGCTTGTTGCCGGAGCTGGATGTGAACTCGTTCAAGGACTCGGACGAGTGCAGGAAGCGATTCGTGGACTCCGAGCATTGGTCCGAATATCGAGTCCTGATCTGGTGAGTTGCATACGCGTTGTGTTGTCGAGTAGGTGCTCAACGTCGATCCCATCACGCTAAAGGAGTTCGAGGCGAGGAAAGGACTTTGTCGGCCCCAGCCCTTACCCCACTCACACACTCCATCAGCCAAGAGTTCGACGCCTCCACTCACTACTACCAACCCGTTTGCAGCCTCACTGATCGGGTGCGCAAGTCTGTCGCCGTAGTGCTACCCATCGCCTCCAAGGCCCATGTTGTCCATCCCAGTGAGCCTTCTGCAGCAGTTCAAGGCGCATTCTGCGTCGGTTATGTTCCGTTCATTGTGCTGAGTTCCCCTTGGGCCGGTCTCCGACTTTAATGCAGTTTTTTGCGTGCGCTTACCCTTCGTTAATGCGCCGCACATGGTCCAACTTTACCGTTTGGGAATAGGCCGACAAGGCGTCAGCAAAAACTGTTGTTGACGCTACGGTGGACCCTGGGCCTTGGCATCGTCAAAAGCCCGCCCTCGCTGCAGTCCGATGCACAAGATTGTTTCCCAAGGGTCCTCGTCGACTGACCTGAAATTCTTGCCATCCACCAGCTGGGTCGCCCAGCGGCTCAGACAGGCTGCTCGGTACTCAGTGCTCATCTCCGTGAGCGTCTTTGCAAACAGATCGTTGAATCCTGCCTTCAGTCCTGCATGATCGAACATGTGCTTCTCATCAGGATTGCTGTGCCGGTAAAGAGCCTGAGCAGGCGCGTGTGCACCATTTGGCTCACTGGCATCGAATAAATCATCTGAGGCCCCCGTGAAGTAATCCATGGCCTTTACAAGGTTCGTCCCGAGCCCCGCGCCCGCCTTCAGGTTCCATACCATACCTGCACAATGCGCATTCAGGATGCTGCCCCATGCTCCAGGTTGTCCAACTTGGGTGGGTAACCTGGCACCGAGGTTGTCACATCGATGGTCGGGCGCAACAAGAAAATATTGTACGGCAAGGATGAACACAGACAGAGGAATGGGCAGATAATTTATAGGCGGGGGAAGAACAACCATCGGTGGCGTAGTAGCTCTCAAAGGCCACAGTTTGCTTGTAGAATGTAACAATTGTTGACCGATCCATTAGCGAATTCTCGTCACACTAGGGCAGGATGGGTGCGGGTGGCTGATAGGCTGACGGACTCCGACTCTGAAACCACTGATCGAGGGGGTTCACTAAGTCACTTCAGAAAAGAATGGGATTATGTGCTTTTTCTGAGTAACTCTGGGGAACATGCAATGCTACGGCCTTTTTCTTTTATACCTATAGCCAGCGACCATACTTATCCCTGCTGAGGTCTAGCCGCTCTGCACACAGGCCACCACTTGTGACACGTGACAGATCCGTCTTGTTACAGACTCTCCAGTCTGCCACTACCTCTGTGTTCAAGATGATCCCTAAGGTGGTTACTTCGTCTGCATTACCACCAATGAATGTTATCTCCGGTGTGCCATGCAACAGCCTTTGCAATAGCAGACTACCCACGCCTCCGACAAGTGATGCTGGCTCCTCAACTTCCTCCAGCAGGTCTCGCAGCTCATTGGAAAGCACCGGCTGACGCGCAGCCGTAGTACTGACAGGAAAGACGATGCGGGCTGTCAAAGACAAATCCGCCGGTAGCTAACGGGAACCTGCAGGTACACTGACAAACATTGTTCTACCCTCCACCACATGCCCGTCTGTCCACTTTTTTTTTTTTTTTTTTTTTTCTGATCAACTTCGATGATCTAGGTCACCTATCACCGTCTTTGGGACGTCCTCAGCATCTGCTATGACTCACTCAAGTACAAGCGTCGGTATCTCACCACCGTGTATTACCAGAATCCAGATAACCACATCTCGGATACTCCCTAGCGATGACCAAAAGTCAATAGATTGGCTGCAGGCCAACCCCCAATGACCCCATGATGTTCTATCTCCTCGTTGCTACCCTCGCTGCCTTTGATCCTGCAAATCCCCATTCCTTCGCTGGAAAAGTCTGTAAAAACTTCACTATCGACAAGGCCATTATCCCATACATGAAGCGGCAGCTTGCTCTGACCGCCATCTAGAAGGAACTAGGTCTCAAGGCGACCGTGGTGCTTGAGCGCCTTGCTATCTTCAGGCTGGCGATGATAGAGGAGGCGCAGTTAGCTCACTCCTCATACATGGGCAATACACGACCTTACCAAGAGAAATGATGGGGAGAGTGTTCGACGCCAGTGAGTGTGAAAATTTGGACATGAATGCAATGAGGTTGCTTACACTTCCTTCCAGGAATTTATTCGCGATGATCCTGCGGTGAGAGGACCACGCGAATGCGAACGTGACATCGATCCACAAGACCCCTTCATGGAGTCTCGGCAGTAGCGCAAGCCTGAGGTCCTGCCGGTCCGAAACAAGAGTCATGGCCCATGATCATGACCGGCCGCGCTCGTTCCTTCTCTTTTCTTCTTTCGTTTTTGTCCATCTGTTTTGCTCTGCTCTTGATCGACTGCAACGATAATTTGTCGGTTTGTTTATAGTAGTATTCAATTATAGTAGAGGAGTTGCGCTGGTGGACCGGTGCGTGCTCTTCTCCCTTTATGTTGTTCGACACGCCTGCCCTCGTTTCCCCCATGAAGTGATCATTGCATCCCTGAGCATAGTTAGTTAATGCACATCCGCATCTGAAACATATCATTGTATGAATTGGTTTACGGTTCCCAGTGGATGCTCATACCTAGAAGAAATTACAATTATAAAAGGCACGCCGGCCGGGTCAGGAGCAGAATGGAGGCATTGGCCTTTGGCCTTTTCCTGAGCACGGCTCAACCGGATTTCACTGGGAACCTGTGAGAAGTCGTGCCTCGCACATTCCCACCCGCGCCTCCGAACGCCTTTTGAAGTTAGAGTTCCTCTCAAATGTCGAAACCCAAGTCCAACTTCCCATGGCCACAGCAAAGCTAGTAACAAGTAGTAAGCACTCGTTTGTGGGGTATTTGGTACAAAGACTGAGTTTATCAATAGACATATGTCTTCTTCACATCAATCCCGAAGGTTCTTCTGTTCTAATCCCATAAATGACCAATGTCGGAAGAGATTCAGATCCATAAGTGGTTTCACACGGCACAAAAACATTGCACATGTTCATATTCAACACAAATCTCAGCCTCCTCAGCATGAATATCAGAATATGTTGAACCTGTTCACCACGAGCAAGCATCAGATGGAGAATCACATTATGGGTCTAATGATAGTAGCCTTCCAGAGGGTGCCTACTGCACAAATCATCCAGTTCTCGATGGTAGGTTCAGTGGATTCAAGTTATTGTAGGGCATTCAAGTTAATTAACAATATTCCAGGAACACCTTGTGATGTCAATGGTATCCCCCTTCCTGATGGTGAACCCCCACATCCTTGTCCTCTCTCTGCCACCCCATGGGCTCCATTTGATGATCGTGCACACTTTGAACTGGCTGATCTATTGTTCCGTCATGCTAAAATGTCAGCTGGACACATAGAAGAACTTATGGATGTCTGGGCAGCATTGGATAAAGAAGGATCCCCTCCCTTTTCAAATCCTCAGCATCTCCATCATACTATCGACTCTATCAAGGAGGGTGATGCTCCCTGGCAAAGCTTCACCATTCAACATTGTGATGCAGAATCAAATGGTGCTTTACCTTGGCAGCAGGCTGAATACGAGATTGTATTTCGAGATCCCAAAACAATCCTTCAGCATCAAATATCAAATCCAGAGTTCAATGGTCATTTTGACTATAGCCCACACTTGGACTTTGGAGATGAACATCAGCGTGTTTGGAAAGACTTTATGTCTGGTAATTGGGCATGGAGACAATGTGTTGGTATCAAGTTTATGACATTATTTACCTTGATGTGACTTACAGATATTTTAGAATGAGCTGGCCAAGAATCCAGACAATCATGGAGCAATGCTTGTTCCTATTATTCTGGGAAGCGATAAGACAACAGTTTCCAATGCCACTGGAAACAATGAATATTATCCCATCTATATCTCTACAGCGAATATTCACAACAATATGCGACGTGCTCATGGAGAAGCAGTTAGTTTGTTGGGGTTCTTAGCCATTCTCAAAAGTAAGTTGGTAATAAAAATTACTTGTTGATATACTCACTTAAATATTAATGCTTTAGCTGAGCGGAAACATCAAAATGATTAGAAGTTTTGTGAATTTAGGCAACATATATTTCATGTATCTCTATCTGCCATCTTCACATCAATGATGACTTCAATGGAAACTCCTGAAATCACTCTATGTCCTAATGGGCATTATCGACAAGCTATCTATAGGTTTGGTCCTTATATTGCAGATTATCCAGAGCAATGTCTCTTGTGTTGTATTGTTCAGGGATGGTGTATCAGGTAAGTCATATGGTAAAAATTACTTGAATCATGATAATTTCTAATCTTCAAATACTTAGATGTACAGCTAATCGCAAACACCTCGATACAAGCAATGATGCCTTTCAACGTTCTCATCAGCATACTCAACTAGTAATGGAGACCCTATCATCCAAAACTTTGTGGAAAGAGTATGGAATAATTGAGGGAATTTTGGTTTGTACAAGCAGTGGCTATATCAGATAATAGCTTATATTCAAGTTTATCATATGGATTTCTAGCCATTTACTGCAGGCTTTCCTGGAGCAAATATTCATGAGCTGATTGCACCTGATTTGCTTCATCAAATCATCAAAGGAACCTTCAAGGATCACATTGTGTCTTGGGTTGAGCAGTATCTTGAGAACACCTTTGGGAAAGCTGAGGCCAAAAAAATATGGGATGATATAGATTGAAGTCATCTCATGTAAAATCTGTATAGTATTGCAGTAGTACCTCCCTTTCCTAGTCTGCGATGTTTTCCACAAGGGCGTGGATTCAAACAATGGACAGGTAATGATTCAAAAGCCCTGATGAAGGTATAGTTGATTCCATATCATTTACTTTCTGTTGTTGAGTATATATATATTAGGTGTTTCTACCTGCCATTGTTGGCTATGTACCTGATCAAATGGTACAAGCAATTGCTGCCTTTCTAAACTTTTGCTATCTTGTCAGACAGCCATCACTCAGTGAGGCTGATTTGATGGCAATGAATCAGGCAGTTGCATGCTTTACAAGGGAACGAGAGGTCTTCACTGAGCTTGGTGTCTATCTAAAAGAGATATCAATTCCTCGCATTCATGCCATACAACATTACAAAGAACTCATTCAGGAGTTTGGTGCTCCTAATGGACTATGCTCATCTATTACAGAGTCCAAGCATATTCGAGCAGTCAAAATTCCTTGGAGAAGTTCTAACAGGCATAATGCACTCTCTCAGATGCTACTCTCCAACCAGCGCCTCAGTAAACTTCATCAATTTCGTGCAGAACACTTTGCAAATGGGCTTTTAGACACACCACTTCTTCCTGAAGTTGACAATCCTTGTGCTTTGCCAGTAAATGATGGAGGAGATCAGGGCCATAGGGATAATGAAACATTACAAGAGGTAGAGGAATGTGAAGAAATACCTCAAGCTACAGTGGAGCTATCATCACCAAGTGATTTTTTTTGTCTAATGTCAGTTATGTGATTGTTTATATATTTTAAAATTACTTTTAGCACCACGCTACAAACGAAGCCTTGAACTCTCAAGAAATTGGAGTTGCATCACTATCTGAGCTGGTGTCAAGATTTTTATATGATCAACGCAACCCCAATGCACCAATTTCTGGTGCTGAAGTTGATCTTTCATGCTGTCCAGTCATTCAAGGAGATGTTTATACATATTCTTCAGCATCAGTGTTTTTCTCTGCTCCAAGTGATACAGGTGGAATAGCAGGAATGCAGCATCAGATGATTAGAGCCACATCAATGTGGCGTAATGGAGCTGCTCGATATGACTGTGTCTTTGCAGAAAAAGATTCAACCCAGTCAGGATTTCGTGGTTTATATGTGTCGCAAGTCATTCTTTTCTTTTCTTTTTCATTCAGAAACTATGACTATCCATGTGCACTTGTTCATTGGTTTGCACCACTTGGTGACATACCTGATGCCAATACTGGAATGTGGATGGTAGAACCAGAGTTTGATGATGATGGTGAGCATGTTGTTTCAGTCATTCATCTTGATAGTATTATGTGTGCAGCCCATCTTATACCAGTTTATGGACAAGATCCTATTCCTACTGATCTTACCCCTGCTGATTCTTTGAGAGCTTTTCATGCATATTATGTCAATAGGTTTTCTGACTATCATGCATATCAAAATGTTTTTTGATACTTGATCCAATTATTTCTCTACAGTAGTTTATTTGCAATCAATAGTGGATATATATGTTAGGAGAATAATTACAACATTGTATGTTATTCAAAATATCATTCTCCAGAGTTGGCCATCTATGTCCTTTGTAATTACCTTAGTAGATACTCCTCAAGTTGAATACAATAAGCATTGCAGCTCAACTCAAGATTGGCCTTGTATGTATGTCTATTGGCATATACCTTGGTCCTTAGTAGTAGAGCATGAATACAATAGAAAAAAAAGGTTGAGAATAGAATTAAATGCTAGTCTTCTAGGTCAACTATTATTTGAAGCTACTTTGCCTCAGAGCATTCAAGATGTCAGGCTTCTAGGTCAAGTACTCATTTGGATGGCTGGCAGAAGATACAAAGTGAGGTCCTCCTGCCATTTTCCATATATATATCTGAAGCTACTCTGCCTTAGAGCATCAATATTAGGCATCTACATCTGGTATTTATTTTGATCCCATCTCAGACTGCTGATTGATGAGTACATTTACCAGGCCTAGCAGACACAAAGTAAGTTCTACTCTTTCCATAGAAAATATAAATATAATGTTATTTGAAGACACTTTATCTTAAAGCATTAATTCCAAGCTTCCAGGTCAGGTATTTATCTGATTCCATTTTTTGATGGTTAACTAGCTAGTACCAGGTCCAGAAAACACAAACTGTTCTCCTCCCCTTTCTATATACTATATATTTAATATATCAAACTTAGTACTCTACTTCAGGGCATTAATACAAGCCTTCTAAGTTCAAGGTCATATGTTGATTCCTTCATAGTCTAGTGTGATTGTATGCTGAAACTGAGTTGTTATGAGTGCAAATATTGAATTATTACTGAAATTCAAGAACTCAATCAATTGTATGATATTTAAATCTCATTTTATAATATTGCATAATATGATTATTCAAAAGTAAATATCAATTTTCTTTCAAGGATAAGTAATTGAATATCTTTATCTGGCTCTAGATCTGCATGTAGGTATATATATGAAAATTTCTCAAAGATTTATGATATTGTCTGTTGTCTTATTTAAAATGCTGAGTAAAAAAAAATCAAACAGGGAACTAAATTGTTACAAGAGATAGGAGATTCAAGGGGAAATGAGCAGATCAACCTCAATAAAAACTGTAAAGCCAACCATTGAATGAGCTTGCTACAAATAGTACTAACATTAATTACCACAGCATGTATCGACAAGAATGATCAATAGATTAATCTGCCAGACTTCAAGAAAAAGAGGAAATAAAGAATACAACTTTCAACCAGTATTTAATTAGGACTATGAAGAATATTGTGGAAGTTCGGCTACAACAACCAGTATAAATATAAGTACAAAATGTAGTGAAAAATGTTACAAATGATTGGCTAACCAATGTACAAATTTACTGCAAGTAACCTGCAGGTATGCTAATAATCTAATAGCAATTCCCAAATTGCTCCTTCGTAGTAAGAAGTCATTATTGGCATATACCTAAGTCTGTGAAAGAAGATCTAGGCCATCATTGAAGTTATTTACAACATGAATAAAAAGTTTCAATTTGTTAGTTAATATTTGACATTACTTCAATATTCCTCCTTAAGCCAGGCATTGCCATTGGGGTGAAATAATTTGGTATTGCTGTATAGTAGGATATCTGTACAATCAATCTTTTATCCAGCATGTTATAAATTATCTAATGTGAATTGAACCATTTAGATAAACTTTAACCTCCAAAAAATGATTGCAATGTCTTTGGGCTTGGGCATGCACAATTTAGCATAGTAATCCTGGTTGTGTGCAAGATATAAATTATCAGAGTAATAGAGCTACCTAGTATAGATAATAGATAAGCCACAGTGAAGCTCAATGCAAGATCAACTTGAAGCAAACAAGTCCACCACTGGCACCAACAGTTTGTCTCACCCACTCCACTGAGAACAACAGTAGGTACTGTAAGGGGTGGGTACTATAGCTAAGTCCTTAAAAATATGATGAGTGACTTGAGATAATGGTGAGTATACAATAAATGTCAAGGGCATTAACATTAGTAATCATTCTGATACACATGCAGATCATATTATATATTTTATGAAAGTGTTGAAAAATCATGTCATTCATGTCAATTATTTAAATACTTATCCAACTTATATTAGTGTTGATCTTGATCACATGTGGTTCTATACTTTAATTAACATTTATGCAGTCATTTTCACATCATTGGTGGATATGTTCATATTTTTTTCTGATTATGTTCTAGATCATGGTCATATGACTCATACCTATCTACTATACTATATAAGGTGCACCTGACCATATCATTCATCTTTGCCTACCAGTCCCATACTCTCATATCATGAGTAGATCTGTTAAACATTTTTCCTTAATTGTATGCTTTGTATTCTAGATGAGTGAAAGCATGAGAATTATTAACCATGGTCATGCATGTTTAGTATACTTGATCAAATCATACATCCTTACTTCCTAGTTAATCAAACCATTTTAGTCAATAAAATGCATTCTTAATCCAATTGATCATGACAGTTATTTAATTATTTAATGAGTTCACTTCAAGTCAAAGCATATTCTCTGTATTCTCATTTTTGTCTCTATTCCATAGTAGCTGATATGTTAAACTGAATATATTGACAACCATAGAATACCAATAGTTCCATTATGAAAATCATGGTCTACTCAGGATTACCAAAAGTCACTGCTAAATTCCTCTCATTTCATTCTACCCACTAAGTCTGCCAGATCCTAGCAAGAGCACTGTTTTTCATGGGAAAGCACTCAATTCCAGAATAAAGAGAACTGATTATTATTTTTAAAGAAAGAGCATGAGTAATGTGAGCTACAATATGAAGGGGTTACCACATGCCAGAGTTGGAAGTAGATGTGAACATCTTAAATTATTTTTGTGTGCAAGATACAAATTACTACTCAGTACAGTAATATACTAGGTAAGCCACAGGTCCTCAATGCAGGATGAAATCCATTGCCAATGGTCCATGTCAAGAAATGGACAGGGGTTGGATATGGGTAAGTCCTTAAAGATATGGTCAGTGACTTCAAGTTGAGATAAAAGCAAGTATGCAATAAATGTCATCCTCAAGATGACTACCCATGTGGGTATGGGTTTTGTCATGGGTTTGGAAATTGGTACCCACACCCACACCCACCCGGGTGGGTATACCCACTGCAACCCACTGCCAGGCACCCTAACCATTGTGTTGCTTCCTAACCAAGTCTAATCAGTGCTTTGCCAATATTCCTAACCCAGGCTAACACTGTGTTGCCTCCTAACCAGGACCAACCAATCTTCTTTGCCTCCTAACTCAGACTAAACAATGTTTTGCCTCCTAACCCAAATGAAGAAAATATTCTCATGATTAACTTCCATAATCACTGATTTTCTCCGATTTTTCCCACCGCTTTTTGACCTCACAGAAGAACCCAAATGAAGAAAATATTCCCATGATTGACTTCCATAATCACTGATTTTCTCCGATTTTTCCCACCGCTTTTTGACCTCACAGAAGCTAATGTATGTTTTATTAACATAAATATCGAAAATGGCTATATCTTAGCTGTGTGATGTCCGATCTGGGAGATCTAATGCTCAGATGGTGTCTATCACCCCCTCTACATATTATACAATGGTGTTGAACCGGATGCCCTTGGATGCAATAACCACAAATGCTTAATCACAATTTCTTCGAAAATGACATCTGACACTAAAATGGTTATATCTCAGTCGCGGCTGCACCGAATCACATGATCCATGATTCATATGAAAGGTACTCGTTCACACTACCTCCAACACAGCCAACACTAAGCGCCTCATTCCCACGATACAAAGTTGCGAATCAGTCTTTTTGATATTGTTTGGTTACAACTTACTAGTGCTTGGTTAGTGCTTGGTTAGGATTCCTGCCACTTTGTTAGTTGTGGTTAGTGTGCCTGGACAAGCTTGGTGTTACTTTTGGTGATTTCGCCCTCTTTTGATCTTTTTACTTGATTGTATACTTTCTAGCGCTTTGCGCTACTTCTAACCATCACCATCGGATTCCCCATGGTCGATAACCTTACTAAACTTCTTTCCTCGAAGTTCTAGACCCTTGTGGTCGCTCTACACACCTCTACCTTCTT
>JBBPOK010000659.1:0-16077 GCA_038091415.1 Leccinum variicolor | reverse complement strand
TCTCACTCGGTCTTCAATCAGTTTCGCTGGACCGAGAGCTCAATGCCAACCCCGATGATCACCGTGAGAACCAAGTCCCTACACCACCCCGTCAACATCAACGCCTCGCCACCCCACCCGACGAAGAACGTCAGCTCGTCCCACCACCTTCCGGTAAGTTTGGACCGTTCATGCGTATGTATGTTGGTCTCACTTGGTCTTCAATCAGTTTCGCTGGACCGAGAGCTCAATGCCAACCCCGATGATCACCGTGAGAACCAAGTCCCTACACCACCCCGTCAACATCAACGCCTCGCCACCCCACCCAACGAAGAACGTAAGCTCGTTCCACCCCCTTCATGCTTTTCCAACCCCTCGGAGGAACACAGTGCTAAAATTCACCCAGAACGTCCCCTCGATGAACACGTGGCGGATCGAGCCGATCATCTCTCTAATCCCTCGGTGGAAACCAACCTCCCCACTCCCACTTCTATCAGCCAATCCACAGGATCGAGACCTCCCTCTCACGATCAAGATATTGATGCTGCTAGAAACCGTGCCCAGTAAAAATATGGACCGGACCGGACTTTAAAACACTATTGGTAATCAAAGTCTTTAGATTACGAGATTTTGACGGGAAGGGGTTGTTATTCAGAAGATGGGTAACTCTGCACTCTCATTTGGCATCCTCCAGACAGTCCTGCCAAACCGGAGGGTAAAACCTGAGGTTTTGAGGCGAGGGACCAGCGTCACTTTAGGTTTTTTCAAGTTTTGGGGAGCTCGAGAGTGGGCTGACTCTTGTGCATCAGCAGATTTGGAAGACGAGACAACGAGGACTTGACAATCGGGAGCAGAGAGACGACTGTTAACCGCATGGTGATGGTTCAACACATCGACAGCATGACCATGCTAGTATAATGCAATATGTTAGACTGATCACGCAAATTAAATATATGATACATATTGTTACCTGGGAATGTGCATCTCCAACAGCAGAACCTTCGGGACCTGGGGAAGGAAGGTTTTCCTGATGAGGTTGACGACGATGACTCTGCACATCGGCAGCAGTGTCATCCTGGGGAATCAAAATATGTTAGACATTTCACAATAACACGGGTACTAGTATCTGGAACTCTGAGTTATCAAGATTGTGCTGTGCACTTGCATCGTCCTGTTCCGCTGCGGCTCTTGAGGGAAACCTGAGATGTTGAACTTGAGTACAGATCGTAGTGACAAATAGAATGTACCAGAGTGAACTTTGCACCTGGAATTTGTTGCTCCCCACCCTTTGACTTCCTCTAGTTCAGCTTCCATTTCATCTGCCGCTTGTGAGCCACGTGTCATCCTCAGAGGAATCACTCTCATTGGAATCAATTGCCAGAGCCGCACGAGGCAAGTCAGGATGTGGATTGCTGAGGAGGACGGGTCAATGAATCAATTCTTGAAGGCTTAAGACCTCAGATGATGAGGCTAGCCTACACGAGCACCAGACAATGAGTGTGGCGTGAACTCGGATGAGGGCAAAGGCCTGGCCTGCTGCTCCCAAGCAGCGACATATGGGTTATTGTAGGCATGGAAGTTCATGGATTGCGGAACTGAATTTGAAGCACGGAATCCAAACCGTTCTGACTCAGAGACACACTGATGAACATATGGTTCTCCATTTGGGAATTACACCCTACCACAGCTGAGTGGACTTGATTTGAGGCATCCGGTACATACGGCGGAGGGGCCTATTGAAGATGAAGTTGGGCAAGAAAAGTCATGTCCTTCTGGCCAGAACTACGCCTCTCCGACTTAGTGCGCCTCAAAGGAGGAGCCAAAGGATTAAAAGCCATACTTTCTGGAAGGTCAGTTGACATGTGAGTCCTCACATCCCGATTCTCAAGCATAGTCCCGATCTTCTCAAGTTGCAGAGCTTTCCCTTCCGAGCTGGCACCTGTCCTCGCACTACGACGAGGCTCTTGTAGCATGAGGGTTGACTGGGACGCATCAAAGTGATTGTTGATCAATCTGGAAGTGTGATTTCTGTGGCTTTTAACACGTTGGGTTTTCACAGAGCGGGAGCCGGAACCATCATTTGACGACCAATGTTTACCCTTCTTGCTGCCATTCTTTCTTGGTGAAGTAACAAAAAAAGCAGGAGCTGCAGAAAATATAGGTGATAGAGTGAGGACTGGGCGGGAGTTGCTAGAGTAAAAAAAAAACAGGTTTACCGAGAGATTATATACCATCCTGGCCACCAACAAATCAGTCTTGCATAAAGCTTCATCTCCGTTGAAGATCTGATTCGAGTTAACTCACACTGTTTGCGTTTTTTTGGCGGCATAGGCATGTTGGTTATGCAGATGTGTTCTTACTCAAAAGAACATGTGTGAGTCAGATGAGGGCAGGCCTTGAGGCAATGGGCAAACAAAATCACATAACAGTTCGAGTCACTGTGCTATTAGGTACTAATACATTGGCCAAAATCGGACACTTTCTTAGAAAGAGGGGGTTATCCAAGATTGCAAAGACACTTGGAGGAGTCAGATGAATCTTGTCTGGCACGAGATAAATGTTGGTGCCACACGATGGGCAGTCGACTATCGGGGTAATCTTGGTCAGCTGTTCGACCTCAGGCATCTCCGCAATGAACATATCTAAAACCTCTACAATATCAGAGATCTTCACTAAGGTCTTGGCCAACACAGCTTGACCATGCAGCTGACAACACTAATGAATGAGAGGGATGAGATCCCGGCAGTAGGGAGTTACGAAATCTTTGAGATTCGTGTGGTTGGAGTGAACAAGAAAAGTGAACTTGGCATTGGCAGAGATTGTAAAGTCGGCAGCTGCCTTTTCGCTCCACAGCCCGAGAAACGTGTCTTCATGACCTACATTGGTACGCTTCTGCCCAAGTGGACCGTCGTAGAGTACAGTGATCCAGATTAAGACATAGAGAAGGGATTCTACGTCATCTGCATATGTATATTGTATATCAATGGGTTTGTTGACAAATCTTCAAGTAAGAGAGGATCTTTTCCAAATCAATTGTGAATTCATCACAACAGAGTTGGTGTAGGCCTTTTGGAGCTGATAAAGAATATTTACTGACAAGAAAGGCAATGTCTCCCTTTGCAAACGTCAGCTCAGCCAAGCAGAAAAGTAAGGGAAACATACAGTACCACCCACGCTATATTTCCCTCATGCTGTGATCTCAATGGCAAACTCCCAGTCCAAGAGAAATCTGCGGGAGCCATTTTAAAGGTCTTTGATCATTACATTGAACAGACTACAGTCATGGTGAAGGATGCCTAGTTCGAACACCTGCTCTATGACTGTACGGGTTCGTCACAGAGAAACATAATATAACATTGAGTGTACTTACTATGCAAGACATCACACACACATCAAATGAGCTCCCTCTTTGATTCAAACATTGTCAATGGGCGTGTACAAGAGGTCATGACCAGTCTGATGTGCGTTCTCAGAGAATGCATCTTCCTGCGATACTTCTCCTCAAGATACCGGGTAGTGGCATCTGTAACCCTTTCCTCAACCTCAACTATCCATACATCATGTAACTGCGGCACTCCATCGATCACCCTGACAGATTCTATCATTTTTTCTTCGTCAATCATCATCGGATCGAGAAGGCCCTCCCCTCCATGGCCAATATGCCTAACCCAATGGTCCTTGATGATGTAGTGTACTCCGTCGAGTTGCGCAAGGTAACATATGGTCTCCCTCCCCAAAAAGCCCTTACTAGAGAACAACTGATGATGTTGTAGTATGTATCATTGATACAAGTCCTCCCAATACTTGGAAGAGGTGTGACCAGGGGAGGGGTATGGGAATGAGTCTGGAGCAGAGAGGTGAGCACATCGAATGGACTCAGTAGGAGCAGGCAAAAGTGGTTCTGCAGGTCAAAGGGAAGGTGGAAGCAGTCCAAGAGGTGTTTCCGGAACAGGGGAGGAGTGAGTGTGTAGAGATGAGCCTGGAGCAGAGGAGTGAGCACATTGGACAGACTCAGTGGGAGCAGGTGAAAGTGGTGCTGCGGGTCGAAGGGGAGATGGAAGTGGTTCCTGGACAGTGGGACCTGGGTCAGCAAGAAGGAAAAACAATTCTTCGACATCAAGTTGATGGAAGACTTCTGCAGGGGATTGAATATGCGAGGAATCGAGGCGGTGGGTGGGATTGTCGTCTCCATCCTTCAACTCTTTGACATCAGATTGGGAAAATTCTTCTGCAGGGGATGGAATGTGCCATAACGATGTCGCCAGCGTGAATGCCCTGTATTTCTCCTCACGATCAAAATAACAGCATATTTGTGGATCATAGTTGTTGTTGTTGGTGGACCTGGCTGGCGTCTTGATTTCGGATATGTGGGCATGTTCAGTGGTATCCGCAGTCCACTAGATGGTGGCCCCGACGCTCTTGATACTAGAGGCAATACTTTGCATTAATTCCAATTTTGAAATGTACCAATTGTCGATGACCTTGTTCCCTTTGCCTTGGCGCCCGCCATGTTCGAGAATGGTGTGTTTATTGGCATGGAAATCGTCGAGGGCGGCAGAAATGAGGAAGAGGCCAGTGTCGCTGATACAGTAAGCTTGGACCTGGTACCGGAAGTCCATTAGGGCGTGGATGGCAGCAATAACTTCTGATGGAGCAGTGACACAACCTGTGACTTGTTTCAACTTCGAAACCCCACCTTTGAAATGACGTAATCCCACTGTGGGCTGCAGAACAGAGAACCAAAAATTAACTTCTGCCTCACCAACAATTTTGAGGCACCACTGAATGTCATGGTCCCAAAACTCCTTATGTAGGTGGTGGAGGAGCTCAGGGGTGATGAATGCACTGGGATATGAAAGAGGGGCATTTCGCCAGAACAGCTTGTTGACACCATTGAGGCTGAAGCGCTAGGCTTCCCAGAAGAAAGCCTCAAGGTCAGCGGGTCCACCTTAGATTTTGCAACCGCGATTTGTGCTAGCATAGTGGCCGTGGTTCATGGCTCCTGGCAGAATGGATCCCCAAATTGCTTATACATTGCCATCGTCATCGGCGATGTCTTGCCCCTGACACAAGCGAGCATAGCAGTCTCAGGGGTGTCAACAATATACCCTGCAATTGGGGTAAAGCAGTAATGTAAGTACCCTTGAGGATCTGGGAGCATAACACCAAACTCCGCTGCCTTCTTGATTGGCTCCAAGACGATGTCGAGGCATTCATGAATTAATCAATCTTTGAGGACACCGCACATGTGTTTGTTCTTGTGGATGAACTTTGGTACAGGAAGTAGTGAGCATGAATGACTTTGAAGAAAGCTTCAGGCGTGTCGACATCTTGATATTTGCCATGCTGATCAGAAGTGGGTGAGCAACTCTGCCACCAGAGATGTTTGTGATGTGTGTTTTGTCTGATGAAAGTATCATTCCGATCTTCACAGTATTGAAGGAGAGAGAAAGTAGCTTTATCTAAGTATACAGGTCAGCCAAAGTTATGAGGGACATGTTGAGGATGTACCATTGGCAGTGATAAGAAAGAGTCTAACGCTCTCATACTAAGACCCAAATGGAGCAACCACATGGCAAATTCCCATTCAGTGTGAGAAGCGAATGGATAATATAGGTTTGACTTGTGGATGTCACTGAATTGATCCTTGTCGAATCTGTCCATGAAGGTGGTACCACGTCCGAATAACTTGCCTGCATTCTCGAATCATTCAGAATATAAATTTTCGTGCCAGTGCTGAGAACCGTGCAACTGGGTAGAGGAGTCAGCATCCGGAAGAGGGTCTGATGGGATGAACTGTTCATCAAAGTCTATTGACATTGGAACCAGATTAGAAGACTGAGGTATAACGGGAGCCTGAGAGTCCTGAATGGCCACGAGATTGTTGATCCATGTGTTGCATCCAGATGCTGGCTGGCTCATGTACATTGCAACAGCATGTTGGTCTTTGAATCCGCCTTTGCAGCAGCTAGGACAGTGGTGCATTGAAAAAAAATGGAAATTGTATACTTTGTTGACAATTTGGGTTCAAGGTCAGACAATAATAGATTCAATTTGAAGTAAGCCGAGGTAGGCTGTGCCACATTAGACTGCTTCACTGATGTGTGTGACTCACTGAAGCGATGGTTTCCTCTCTCCACTCAAGCTGCTGCAGCTCATTTTCTTCTATACGGTCAACATCAAATCTCTCAACTAGCTCCCCACGCAGTTTCGACCTTGTGGAAGTCAACAATCTGGCAGAACTCAGTGAACTGTACAGCAGTCAAGTTGTCTCCTGACAGTGGATGACTCATAACCACTGCCATGTGGACTCATTAACTCTTCACATGCAGGTTCTAATGGCTAACTTGTAGCATCTAGTTGAGATCCCTTCCACCCACCACATTTATTCTGGATTTATTCTCAGGATTCCCGATATCAGGCACATTTTGTCAAGTGTGCATTTGCGGTCGGTCCTTCAGTAATGCTGGAGCTTTCACAAGGCACCATAAAACATGTCAGAAAGGCAGGAAGTGTCTTTCTACCACGTTACTTCAGGCCAGAGACATCTACCAGAACAAGAAGCAATGCATTGGCCCAGAGTCAGAGCCTTTTGCTACACATTGCGATGTTCCATTGCAAGAAACTATCTATCTCAAAGACCCGACCACTGCCAGTAGCAGTAGGTCATCTTGCTATGTTCTAGGCTGCCGGGCCAATGAGACGGACTTTCCGACCAGACAGGTATTGCTTCTGTACTTTTCCAAGCTGCTCTACAATGTTTAATCAATAATATACATTTTAGGTCGATTACTATTGTACTTCACAGTCAGCAAACTGGAGGGTGATCTTAATTTTTTGGGCATTGTGAGCGATGTTGGCAGTAGCAATGGGGATTCGACATTGTCAATGATAGTGGTGGTGACGGAGTCAACGGCGATAGGGGTGAGAGTGGTTGATAGGAATTCTGAGGTATGGAGTGGATGAAGACTCACAGAACAAAGTTGGTAACACTAGAAGAATCTGCGGAGAAATAGATGTTTTCCGGAGTAGATGTGCATGGTACACATTTGACATTCTTGGAGGTGGAGGATCCCATCCCAACCGGAATGAGGTTGTTGGTTCCTGATGTGGTATATCCTGAAACGTCTCTGGAAGAATGATTTATTTGTGAAATCTTCTAAGTGTCATTTCTTTCAGAAGAAAGTAGATTATTTAGGCATTGTGGTATCTAAAGAAGGGGTCAACATACAGGGAGACAAGACCAAGGCAATCGCGGACTGGCCGGTACCGAAGACCGTCAAGCAGGTTCAATCTTTTCTTGGACTATGTAACTATTACCGGCGATTCATCGATGGATTCGCTAACATCAGTAAACCGCTAATGCTATTAACCCGGAAGGATCAATCTTGGGTATAGGCTGAAGACCAAGAATGGGTATTCCAAGCATCAAAGCAAAAGTTTGAAGAAGCACCCCTATTGGCTTACCTTAATCAGGATAAAGAGATCCGGATAGAGACTGATGCATCAGACATCGCTACTGGAGCTATGCTCTCAGTTTTATGCGAGGACAGACTATGGAGGCCAAGTGCCTGTATTTCACATTCATTCGATGCCGCAGAGCAGAGCTACCCTATTTACAATAAAGAACTTTTAGCAGTTATCCGCGCTCTCAAAGAGTGGTGACATTATCTTGTCGGTAGACTGAAGTTCGAGATTTGGGTGGACCACAAAAACTTGGAGTATTGGAAAAATCCACAAACATCGTCCGCTAGACAGGCACAGTGACTTCGGACTATCAGTTAAACAATCTTTTACTAAATTTACAAAACAAAGTCTCTGTTCCTCATTTTTTACGTACTTGCCTTACACGGCAGTCAACAACGGACTTGGCATCAGGAAAAACCTCACCTGGATAATCCCAGATATTTTCAGCAAATGTCTAAATGTCCATGTTTTTTCATGTTTTTTCATGTTTTTCCAGCTAATTAGTTCAAGTCATCAAGTTATTCGCTGGTAGCCTGGGAATTTGCTTGGCTGACCATGCGAAAAGATATTTATAATTACATAGACTGATGTCAGGTGTGCGCCCTTACGAAGTGATCATCAAAGGTACCGGCCGGAAAGCTTATGCCACTACTGGTACCAACCAGTCCTTGGGAAAATATTTCTACAGATTTCATTTTGGGTTTCCCTCTGGTTAATGGTTTTGACAATGTTTGTATAATTACTGCTTCTCAAAAGATTCTAGTAGTTTTCATTGCTTGTTCTAAATCTATTTCTTCTCTTCAGCTAGCTATATTATCTAGAGATAATGTATGGTGTCGGCACGGACTACCAAAATCAGTGGTTTCGGACCAGGGTCCTCAATTCTCCTCGGTGTTCACCAAAGAACTCTATATGATGCTAGGCATCAAACAGAAACTTTCTACCGCCTATCACCCGCAGATAGCCAGACAGACAGAACGGGTCAATCGAGACCTAGCAACCTGCCGCCATCGATCCATTTGCGAGTTCACCCACCCAAACGTCAAAATCATCTGTATACCTTTGCTTGAAGCCAATCGACTTTCACTTTCCCAGCGGATCTTGCTAATGTCCAACGTGAGTCATGACTCATGGTATTGAGTTACACCGCCCAATATATCTCATGTTAACTTCAATCAGTCGCTTGTTTGTGAGACAATGTCCCTTGTCCGTCAGCTGTTCCAGTGCATCCATTTTGCGTGACTCCGGTAGCTGTTTCCCGCAGTTCAGAAAATGACTACAGCACCATGAATAATCTGCTTACGTCAAATTTGGGACATGATTCACTCGTGCCACAAATGTGTTGCTCCGTGATGATGCGAAGGGATGAAAACGACAGTAATATATTATCCTTCTGCGCTGTAAAGTCGGCGACTATGAGGGGATGTCAAAGAGTGTGTGGTAGACAAAGGAGTTGCTCACACTGAAGGTGTTCATTCTGGATCACTTTTCTTACAGTACTCTTGAATCGACGGATCAATTCTCCGTTTTCTAACCTTGGTCTAAGCTCGAACGACGCGTAGACACTGAATGAAATAGAAGATGATAGATCTGATGGCCTTTGGCAGCTATTGAATGAAAGGAGCAGAGATTCGGCAAGTGATGACGCACAAGAGGATGTTTTCCTCCCATTCTACAGCGTCCTGGGCTGTCGACACGGGTTTGTTGGATGTTTACATGGTCCTTCTATCGACTTCCACAATGATACGAAAGCCTGCTAGCATGCGACAGAGGCCAGATGCAACATTTGTGGCACGTATGACTAAACAGGTGTGTTTGCGATGTCTCCAGTATGCGGAATACTGAGTACTCCTTTTGCTCTTTGTTCGAGGGATAAGGCTTGCACGTTGAGCGAGCACCAGTACTTACATCACGGTTGAGGACTCGAGGTCATCACCATTGCTGCCCATGCCAGTGGTTATGAGTCCATTCATAAGAAGACTCTGCAGATTGCAGAATAGAAGGGAGTAGGGTCATTGTGATATATGGTCATTGTTGTGAGTGTGTATATTCTTCTTTTCCCACCTTTCTCCCTACTCCCTCTGAACTTATTTTCCCATTTGAGGCCAGAGGTTATCTCGGTCATCACCTCAGTTGTTGTTCCAAAATCAAGTATGTACAGCAACTATGGAATCATGGACACGGAGGAAAACCTATAGATGGTGGTTGGAGCAGAGCAGATGAGGCCTAGTAGGAGAGGGACAGTGCACCAGAGGTAATTTGCAGTATTTGAAAAGAAGCAGCAGCAGCTTGAGTAGAAACAAATGATACAGCAGACAATGCTCTATTTCCACAGAAGGCATAACTTGTACTCTTTCCCTTGGACCTTGTTCAAAATGACTATCATGAAGTCTATTTTTTTGTACAATTTGGGTCTCAACTTACTTGGTATTAGATTGCAGATGTTTTTCTTCAATGGCTGTCAGAATTTGTATGGCGCAAAATCCTTGACTACTTATCAGGGTGAAGTTAGTAGTGTGCACATATAAAACACTATTAGGGAGCATAACTAACCTGCACTGTATCAAGTGGTAGGTCTGCAAGTAGTGAGCGTATCTGATCTAAGAGTCATCATTTAGATAAGTGTCATATAGCTGAATATTTTAACATTATCTTGCCCATTGTGGGCATCACCCAATGTTTTCCCACAACCCAGCTTGAATGGCCTCCTCCTTCTTCCACTTCTTCTGAGCACGTCTTTGCCATTAAGTGGTGATACATAATCTAAAATACAGACACACATTGTTAGGGAGAAAGAGGAAAAAAAACAAATGTACTCACAACAACCCAACTCCCTTCCACACTGTCTAACACTGCAGCCTGAACAAGCACTTCCATCTTTTCCACACATTTTATTCCATTGAGTGGTGATACACAATCTAAAATACGGACACATACAGTTAGAGAGAAAGGGGAAAAAGAAGGATGCACACTCACAGCGATGACCCTAATAATTCTCTTCCACATTGTCTAGTACCGAAGCCCAAATGAGCACTTTGTGCATCTGGCCAAGATTCCATTGTTGCTGTAAATACTTGATTTTGGAACAACAACTGAGGTGATGACCAAGATAACCTCTGGCCTCAAATGGGAATAAGTTCAGAGGGAGTAGGGAGAAAGGTGGAAAAAGAAGAATATACACACTCACAACAATGACCATATCTCACAATGACCCTACTCCCTTCTACATACATTGTGTGTGATCACATGACATTGGTGACCTGTCACTAGCAAACTCTACTTGGGGGTTATATATGGCTACTATTTGAGCCATAGATCTTGTGAAGTTATACTACATCTCAAGTCAAAACATCCTTCAAAATGGTCAGTTCGGTTGCCTGATTTTCAAAAAGTTCAAAAGACAAGTCCAAAACCAGTCGCAACTGGTTGCCACTGGTACCCTTAGGTATCCTATATATGGGACCATTCCCTGTGATTTTCCCACCAATTTACGATTTTATTTGGATTTTATATATCTTGTAATCTGGGTGCAACCGGCAACCAAAGTCTGGTTGTGAAGTAAACCGGAGTTTTGCAGACCACCGGACTACTACTCGGGAGCTGACACTGACACTTGGAAGAAGGAAAACAAGGAGGGAGATGCAAGGGCCTTTGGCACAAAGGCTCAAGAGGTCAAAGCAGAGCTATGACCGACTTGAGTATTTATACATTAGGACTAACTACATACATGCGGACTACATGAGGTGTTACCTACATACATTCTACTACCATGAGGTACACATAATAATATAATGATGTAGATAACAATGAAATGACAGTGGTGACAACATGGTGATGTAATGTTCTGGGGCTGAGGGTTAGGTCACCTGACCTTAGTCTGGGTTTTGGTATGTCCGGTCTCTAGTCTGGACTCACCCTGCAGGACCCCTGGGGGTTACCCATACCCCTGCTCTAGCCTAAGTGTCGGTGAGGCCGGCCTCTGCTCCGGACTGTGAGTGGTCAGTGGGTATAGACTAGTGATTTACAACAGGTTGCAACCAGTATTGATTTGGTTTGGTTGCCGGTCTTTTACTAGTCTGGCAACTGGACCTTCAATCACTTGTCACATGGCATCTGTGACACCTGCGACACAATGCACTATAAGACATCAACTGACATGACACTAGCAGCATACCACAATGTAGTGGCACCAACAACATATGACAATGATGGCAACATGGAGCAATTACAGTATGTACACAATACATGTACTACAGAGTTATTTACAGGTTCAGCATAGTTACAGCACAGTGCCATATACAGAATTATTACGAATACAAACACTACAGTCACAGATTCACAAGCTGGTTTACAGTGCACGTGAGAATTACAGTGCTTACAGTATTTACAATCCACGTGTTTGGACACTCCGAGTTGGTACAAACACTATGGACTACAGAATGTACATATGGTGCCAGCAACATTGTGAGTGTTACAGCATGCATGAGCATTACAACAAGGTACAATGAGTCACATGTACCAATGGTGTGTGTGAGTATTGCAGCATGTACAAATGCTTTTTGACATTCAATAGGAACACTATAGAGCCTACAGAATGTATATGTACAATTGAGCCCAACTGTAACTCAGGTGCACGGGGACCCTGCTATGAGGCCAGTGTAATGGCAGTAACTATTTGTACAGCTCTGCACACAAGAGTCAGAATTTGCTGATGCATCATATATCAATGTTACTACATTTCCATTCAGAAGATGGAACTTAACAACAACATGGGCTGAAAGTACAGAGACAATAAGGACTGGAAAGCAGGGCATAGGGATGACATCACCAATGATGTAAGATCACATGATCTTGAGAAGAGAGATAGACACTAGGCAACTAGATATGATAAGATAACTCACAGTGCGATAATGGTAATGGAGAGATGAGGAGTGAACCATGTGGGAACCAGAGGATTAGCTAAGAGTTAGCTAAGTCTGAGTTGCTGAGATCACAATGTGGACTCTATGCTTGCTGCCAGTGATGACTCTGATCTGAGAGCTACTGCTAACTTGAGTAGTGGCGAAGGAGACTGGGATACAGTCAAGGCATAAGAGTAGGAAGTGGCAAGAGTACCTAAGTTTGAGGAAGGTGCAGACTTCTTCTTCAAACTATTTTTGTCTTCATCTTGCCACTGTTTCCATGCAATCCAAAGGACCCAGACAATAAATTACAGGTCATAATGAGCAAGTATTTTTGTCTGGCAGCAGAAATGCAGTCGGTATGTAGGGAAAAGTACCCTGAAGGGTAGATAAAACTTACAGTCATTCTATGAACTACCAGGTGTTCCTTGAGATAGGCTGTGTAGCCCTAGTCTCCTAACATCACAGGGCATTGGGAATAAGCTTTTTGATCTCTTGGCCAATCTGGAACCACAGCATTGGGAGAGGCATTTTTGACCAGAAACATAATGTTGGTATCACTAATGTCACAATGCTGGATTTTCATCATAAGAGTGTTGAATGAGCTATCTAGCCATCAGTTGATATATCTCCTGATAGTAGAGAACAACCAACCAGATAAGGTGTCCAGCATACCATTCAAGAACTCTCACCTACAAGAAAACCAAACCATTGAAGTACTGCAGGAGCAGTACAAAACCCATATAAGCCCATGTGTTTCTCTACATAACAAGAGAGAGGCAAATATGGCTTCTGTGTTCTGTGGCTCCCAAATTATTGGAGTCCCAATCCTTAGTCACTTCTTTTCCACCTAAATGTAATGGCACATTGAATCTCTCAAGTATGTTTCTGGTGGTATCTTGACATATAGGAGGCTCATAGTCATCAGAATAATAGCTGTTGTTCCAAAGAAAAGGATCAGGACATGGACATGGGGCTTCAGGCCTTTCGCAATCATCAGGCAAGAAAATTATAATTCCAGACCAGTTAATCTCATTTGGGAGCCTCAAGATCATCTGTTGGAGGCATTAAACAGTCGGCAAAAACTTTGTATGTGTCCTCCTTTCTAAAAATGTGCTTTTTTGTTGACCTTAAAGAGGAAAAAAATGAGAAACACAGAATTTCCTCCAGGAGTTTAAAGATATCAATGTCGTTAGGCAACCTCATGTCATCTGTAGAACTGGCCAGGAACTTGAAGCATTGTCGCGATCCACACCATCTTGATGAGATAAGTTTTTGTTGGAACTTCAAAGTGTTTCCATACTCTGCAAAAAGGAACCTTGGTCCCTTTGCTGTGCATGTCCATTGCTGTGTGAAGAAGTACTCCACTTAATGTAACCTTGGTAAACAAGCAGAAGGTCTGGGATAGCTTGTATGTATTGGATGGGTGTGGGGACATGGAAAAGTTAAAACCACACCAGGTGGCTGAAGCTCTGCTAAGGCCCAAGACAACAGATAGAAAGGTGATTGGAGAAGAATCAATGTCGATGGACTTGGCAATGACAATGGACCCCCAAATAAAAGCTGCAAGAATTTTCTGTTGCAAAGAGACAATGCAATATAGAAGTGCCTGTTGAGTTGGCAAGCTGACACATAGCTAGTAATTTCCATTAATTGCTTCAAAGCTTCCTTCTGGGTGTTACCATTGAAGGATGCCTTCAGCATGGAGTACATCAAAACATCTTTGAAAGGAATATTGGATTTGGAACCTGCAGGAAGTAGAACTACATTGGACTTGCAGAGGTTTTTGATAAGAGTCAGGGAGTAGTCCCTGCAGTATGTATTTAATGAGTTGGAATCGCAACTGGCCCAGTCACAGGCTACCTCCTGAATCTATTTCCTGTGGTCAATTCTGTCCACTCTCATATGGCATGTTGTGATTGAGACATGGATTCCTCCGAAGTTCCCACAACAAAGTCCCTGGGTGTAGTGCTATATGGGAAGAGGCTTGAATTTGAACAAGGGAATTTTCCTACAGAACCCTAAAGATTATTGAAATATATTTCATTTCTTTAGTTCAGAGTCTAGGAATTTACGAAGTTTGGGAAATAACACAGCCTTTCTTGGGAACCAAATCAGCTTTGATTTAAATGCCATGATCCTAGATTTTTTCTTTGTTTAGTCAGGATTTGGATTCAGAGAAGATGTCGAGGTATTCATGGTATTCTAATGGTATTTTCTGTTCTAGATTAGGTTGTTGCTACTTGTGACACACAACCAACAAGACCAGATCTTCACACCTTACCTTCTCTAACATCTATATCAAGTTTGTATGTTATAGACATTGACTTGAATTGGTTCATGGAATATGATGGAATAAATCTGTTATATTATCATAGATCAGTCCTTCACCTTAAATATCGACTTGATATGATCTTCAGTGAGTTTATCTGTATCTCCCTCCACTCATTATTTGACTCTCAAGCTTGCTTGATCAATGAGTTGCTATTACTTCTTGCATGATGTGGAATCCTTCACCTTGCATCAGAAGTCAATATTGGTGAGTCTATTGTATCCCTTATCTTCATTGTTTAGTTCAACAATCAGGCTAGCCTGTCAACAAGAATACACGTAGCTGTTCACACCGAGTGTGGAGGCCTTATTATCTGCAAAGATATGTTGTCATCTCCATCTCTTGCCGACTTGACACCAGCTCATCAATATTCCAAGCTATTTTGTATTACAGCTGACAATGCAAGTAACAACAACACAATATGTGACCAACTTGAATCAATTCTCGGCAAACAAAATATCTTAGATACTTGTGATCACAAGAGATGTCTGCGCAATTCCAGCATCGTCTGTACCATGTGAACAGGTATTTTGGCCAGCAAGAAGATTGCAACAGATTGGTGATCTTGCTTGGGATCTGATTGCTTTGAGCAGCTGCAAATCATGAACCATGTCTGGCTGGATGATATCATCAACCAAGCTACAACAAACTCGCAGAAATGTGAGCAGGTTTACCTAGACTTTTCAGAGCTTTGTGAGATAGATGGGTAGTTTATGACAGTACATCCTGAGGTTTCAAATGTCAAATTAGTAGCATAGTGGTAGTTTGTTCATGCTTGAGCCACATGTATGAAGCAGTTTATGTCCTTTAACCTACCATATTATAATGCAACTGAGACCAAAACTAATTGAACCACATATAACTGCAACCAAAGTTTGGCAATGGTTTTGTTGGAGGTAGTACGGACTTGTACCTTTCATTTCACCTAATATTCATGTAAGTCAGCTGTGATCATTTTCAACTGACACATGATAAGTACATCACGTGTGATGACATGGCATTGGCGACCTGTTGCTAGGGAAAATTCTAAGTCTTCTCCGTCGTCAGGCCATGAGAAAGTGAGCAAATGTAGTGCCTCTGTTGCCTCCCTGATGTCCTTGCTCACACTTGCGCGTGATTTCTCCTTGGGATCGGGGAGCATCAATGATAGATTGGAATGACAGCATGCAAGTCCACCCAATTTTATTGTGGAGATAGTGATAAGCGCAGAAAGCTTGTGAGGGGTGGATAACCACTAGATAGGGACTTTCGAGCACTGGAGTCCACTGTGAGTAACCAAGAATGATATTGAGCGAACAACAATGAGCTACTGACCTGGAGTCCACTGTGAGTAACCAAGGGAAACAGAACAGAGGACTCCGAGGCTTGTGTCGAGTGGCTGTAAATACTGGTATACAA
>JBBPOK010000658.1:0-16129 GCA_038091415.1 Leccinum variicolor | reverse complement strand
CATCAAGTACGTGCGCCTGACTTGTTTAAATAAATGTCGGGCGGCATCACGTCTAGGAACTAACCGGATAACAATTGAACTGCTGAAGTACATTCGGATCATCGAAACAGGTATGGGTCAAGAGATTCGCGAAAAAGTCTAGACTCATAAGCCGAAGCTGGATACAACCGAGAGAACTCTTGATGGTGCATGTCACCAAGTTTGCCTCCAGTGCATTGCAAGGCGGAGCGGGCGATGGTAGAAGGGATGCGGGTGTGTGCTGGCGGCACGGACGACGCAAAAACGAGGGCATATGGTGGGGCGACCGCATGCGAGCGTATAGGAACGACCGCATGTGGTCGCTTCTGCCAGTGAACGAAGGACGGGAGAGAATGGCAGGGGCAGGGACTCAACTCGTCGTGTGTCTTGTGGACTTGCGGTCGTTTTTGACATCCTGTCACGGGCCTCGTTAATGTTGCCGTGTTGCCGTCGTGTCGTGGTCATCGTGATCACTGTGTCGCCGACGTCACTTCGTGTTGGTGTTGCGCCACGTCGTCGTGTCGGGGGCGGGATGGTGGCGGGGGCAGGCAGGGTGTCGCCGTGATCGTGTGAATGTGCGCTCGCTGCTGCGCACGTGCACATTGGGCAACACAGAGGGTCGGGACGCGCTCTAGGAGCGCTTGCAGAGCGCTGCAAGCAACGCTCGAGGATCTACCGAGTCTACCAAGTCTACCACATACTGCAAATGCATCTCCACCCCCGTCACAAAATTGGTCAAGACGCTATACCGCACCAAAGATGCCAACAACATGCTCGACGCGTCTCCACGACACAAATACGCCAGCGACCGCCGAGAAATTTGCAATTTGCTTCAACGTCATGTTCGTCGCACAGTCCATTCAATGCTTCGATCACATCTCCCACTGTCGGAATCGTAGCTGAAACGCCGCCCGCACGTGTGCATCAACACCAAAACAACAAGACGAAAAAACACTCACGAATCATACGAAACGGCCGCTCGTCGGGTCTCGGCACCGCCAACAACAACGAAATCTCGGGCTCCGTAAACTCGCTTGCAGCACCGAGGTTCTGACGATGTGGTTGTAGGCTCGATCTGATGCAGCTCGGATCTCCACCCTCCACAAACGCGAATCTCGCAGCGCTGCTCGTCGCCCCGATCAACTCATACCAATCCGTGCTCATGTTGCTTTCCATCCAACGCTACGGCCCGCTCCTGACACAGCAGCTGTTTTCCACACAGCGCTCCATCGCACACAGCATCGTCTCTAGCTCAAGAATGACACCGTGATCGAGATGCCCGGGGACCTGGATGGAGTCTTGGATTTGTGTTTGTGTCACGTGTTGATCAAGGATCAGACGGACGCTTCTGCCATCGGTCGTGTGAAGGAGATAGGGAGACAAGGTCCATATGCGGTGGAGAAGGAGGATACAGCAGAGGTGCAAGGTTGGGTAGCGCGGATGGTGCATTTGTTTAGGGCTGAATCGTTTTGGGTGCAGTTTGAGGTGGGTAGCCAGATCTCCTGGGTCGAGAGAGTCGAGGATTAACTGGCGCACCGCACTCGTCAGCTGCTGCAAACTGCACGTCGGCACTTCCTCCGCCTCTTCCTCACCGCTCAAATCGCCTCCGAATGCTGCTCTGGGTGCGAAGACCTAGCGTACGACCTGTACGTCCAAGCGTTCTCGGTGTACGAGGACTCGACTTCGGAGAGCCGAGCACAGTTGGCTACGATCACATTGATCATTGGGACGTTTCAGGGCGTAAAGGTGTTCGAGGTGGACGGGTATGACACGTTGATCACCAAGGCTGCGTTGCATCGGGCAAAGTTGTTGAAGAGGGCGACGAGGGGGAGGGAGGGGAAAGGGAAGGGAGGATGGGGAGGCTGCCAAGGCGGAGAGTATGGCTCTGCGCTGGCAATCGTGACTTGCAAAAGTCGTTGCGGATCGCACATTCGGCGACGGAGGAGATCGTCACTGTTCAGATATACTCTGACACGCTCGATCAATATCTGTATTACTTTGATCGCGAGGCACTTGCTGTGCGTATCCCTTCACTCTACACTCTCTTGATGCAATTTCTGACATTGTCACAGGTTGCTCCAAAATTCATCGTCTTGCTCGTAGAGCTCATCACCGCCTCGATCGACAATATCACCTCTCTGTCGTCTTCCACTTCGTACCTGCACCCGTCGCAACGAATCGAAGTCCCCAGACATGATCCAGCGACATTTCCGGAACACACTCAAGTATATTCTGTCGAAGGAGACGTCGGAGAATCCGGGGAGGTATGACGAGGTGGAAGTTGTTGGGACGTTTTGAAGATGGGGATCACGCGATAGCAGTTCCTGGGTACGTATAGAGGGTGGAGTGATCTGTCGATACCGTTTTTTTTGTCGTCGTTTTAAGCCAAAGGCCCTTTTTTGAGCTGATTGACTCTTGCATGCCAGGTTTTACCGAGGCTGTGCGAACAGCCTCTGGCAGTATTACGGTACTCATTGCCAACTCATTGCGGTGCAAACTAAAAATACGGAAAACACGAGGCCGCCTCAAGTGAGTTAAGTCATTGCGGCGAAGTTGCCAACATTCTCACATTCTTCTTTCACTGTCCAGTACCCTCCTCACCATTCCAACCCTCAGTGAAACAAGATGAAATCGAAATCGAAAGGTGCTTATTTGACTCTTTTGTCGAGAAGAGCCTAAGTGAAATGACATTCACGCCGTCAGCCAAAAAGCGGTCTTCTCGAGCAAAGTCTCACACCAAGCATGAGAAAGGAGGCCAGAGGGACTCCCTTGGAGAGGCGACTGATTCAGTCGAGCAGATACTTGGACAAGCGAAGTCAACGTTCGCCAAGTTTGAGCAAGGGGACGGGACGGACCACATTAGTGAGGCAATCGACCTTGGTCGCCAAGCACTGGACCATTGCCCACCCGGTCACGACAAACGATGGAGCTCACTAAATCAGCTTGGTGAACATCTCTGGGGTCGTCACAACCATCTAGGAGCGATAGAGGACGTCGAAGAAGCACTTATTTACAGCAGACAGGCACTGGAGCTTTGCCCAAAAGGGTACCCAAATCGACCAACGTCGTTGAGCAGTGTAGCAGTCTATCTCTCCACTCGTTACGACCAACTTGGAGACATGACGGACCTCAATGAGGCCATCATCCTCGGGAGACAAGCCCTCGACCTGTACCCGTCAGGGCACCCGGATCGATCAACGTCGTTGAACAACGTCGCAGACTATCTCTGCACTCGTTACAACCAGCTTGGAGACATGACGGACCTCAATGAGGCCATCATCCTTGCAAGACAAGCCCTCGACCTTTGCCCGTCAGGGCACCCGCATCGATCAATGTCGTTGAACAACATTGCAGTCTATCTTTCCACTCGTTACCACCAGCTTGGATACATGAACGACCTCGATGAGGCCATCATCCTCGGAAGACAAGCCCTCGACCTTCGCCCACCTGGCCATCCCGATCGATCATCGTCGTTACGTACATTTGCACATTGTCTCCGTGTTCGCTTCACCCAGTCGAACAAGTTGAAGGACAGGAAGCATCTATTTAGTCTCTACACCGAGTTGTCAAATATCTCACAAACACTCTCACCAGTTGATCTCACTGCTGCCAAAGATTGGATCACGGAAGCTGAGTATTTCCGCCATCCCACAGTCCTTCGTACATATGAAACATCTCTTCGACTACTCGTTCAACGTCTCGCCATTTTACCACCCATACCAAATCGTCTCCAGAGTTTCAAAGACCTCGCTTCATCCCTAGCAATCGACGCCTTTTCCGCTTGTCTCCGTAATCAACGTGCCAAAAAAGCGGTCGAGCTTCTCGAGCAAGGTCGCGGTGTATTCTGGACTCAGATTTCTCGTCTTCGTTCCCCTCTTGAAGATGTCATCGCCTCGGGCCGGGAAGGACAGTTCCTTGCGAATGAGTTTACTCGACTCTCATCCGAAATACGCAATACAATTCATTCACAAGGTCCAGATCAGCACAACAAGCTGTGCGGTCTTAATCTTGATCTGCAATCCGCCATCTCTCAAGTTCGCACGTTACCCGGTCTCGCTCGATTCCTCCTTCCCTCCTCCTTCTCAGAGCTCCAGCAAGCTGCCAGTGGGGGACCTGTGATCATTGTGAATGCTAGCCGGTATATATGTGATGCACTCATTGTCTTTTTTGACAGAGATCCGGTTCATATCCCATTGCAAATCACCAAATCCCGCGTTCAGAACCTATCATTGGACCTCCAATCTCTGACTTTCCATGCAAAGACAATGGACATGGGGAGAGATCTGGCTTGCTTCCTCAGAATCCTTTGGGATGAGGTCGTCTCGCCCATTGCTCATTTTCTTCAGGCAACAATTCCACTTGGCTCACGTATCTGGTGGTGTCCCACTGCCGAGTTCTGCCTTCTGCCATTGCACGCTGCTAATCCGTATCGGAATGGCCAAAGAAGTTTTTCCCATTTGTACATCTCGTCTTACACTCCCACGTTGACTGCCCTCATCCGTGCGAGACGGGATCATCCATCCACGACGACTTTGGTGCACGAAAAGAAATCTTTCCTTGCTGTGGGTCAGGCGAATGTCAAAGGCGAAAACGAACTTTTCTCGGTGGGCAGTGAACTGGCCATCATTTCTGAGCGCATTCAGGGTCTTGCCACGCTCACGCGCCTTGAAGGTCCGGAATCGAGTATGTCCCGAGTCTTGAAGCAGCTGAGGACGAGCGAGTGGGTTCACTTTGCCTGCCACGCTATCCCAAACAGGAAGCAACCCTCTGACTCCGCATTTGGTCTCTACGACGGCCCGTTTACCGTGGAACGGATCATGGGATGCAAGTTAGAGAACCCGGAGTTTGCCTACCTGTCTGCTTGTCATACGACGATCGGAGACGAGGAGAGTCCAGACGAGGTAATCCACCTGGCGTCAACGATGCAGTTTGCAGGGTTCCGATCCGTGATTGGGACGATGTGGGCGGTGGACGACGCAGAGACGAACAGGATCACGACCAAGTTTTATGAGAATTTGTTGGATGGATGTGGTCGGCTGGATCACACTCGAGCGGCGTTGGCGCTGCAGACAACGATGAACTCATTGGCTGGTATTATTCCGCTTAATCAGCGCATTCTGTATGTACATATCGGTGCCTAGTCCGTGTCATTGTATGGTTGCCTCGTACTTGTGTATCTCATGTGTCTCTTTACATACATTTGCTATTTGCGACAGTATCGAACGTCTGATTGTCTGGTTATGTGGATGAGTGCTTTTTGAACAGTATGACGACCCTAGGCTTTGCGAGCGGTGTCCAGAGTTGCATTGCAGCATGTAAGAGAAGCTGTTGGCCAACGGGCGCCCCGAGTCTCTGATTGTGGGGGTCAGGTCGGGGAGGCGGGATGGGAACGGCACCAAGTATCCGTCATTATTTTGTTATTCAGGTTCTGACCCTGCGCCATGAACGCGGTCCTTCGCCAGGCATAATGCATTTAGATCTGGAATATCTAGGACTGAACGATGCGGACCAGATCGTTGAGGATAGCAGGGTTCCGTTGCTGCAAACGACCTCTCTCGGTCGAGATGGAGCCTGATACATCGTTCCGCTACACTCGACGCATTGCGGTGATGAGGGAAGGTGTGAGAATGAGGGCGCGCGACGGTCACGAACGAGGGGACGAAGACTGATGTACTGATGGATGATCGATGAGGGGGGATGACGTGAGAGGGTAAATCGATTTCTTGTAGTAGTCAAAGTTGATGTCGACGGTCTACACAGTTGAGAGATGCGGTCATGCGGAGAGAATGTGCATACATACTTGTTTTTTGGGACCGTCGTCGTCGTCATTCACTGGCAGTGTTTCTACTTTCCAGTGTCGCGGAGCACTCTTCTCCTTTGTTGTCGACGCTTCGGACGAGTTTCCGAGGTTGCCCCAAAATTCGTCGTCTCGCTCGTAGAGCTCATCACGTCGGAGTCCTCCGAGATCGACACCTCTTCCTCGTCCGAGTCTTTCGCTTCGTACCCGCACCCATCACAACGAATCGAAGGGGTGGCGTCTCCAGACATCATGCAGCGACATTTCCGGAACACACTCAAGTATATTCATTCGAGGAAGACGTCGGAGAATCCGGGGCGGTATGACGAGGTGAAAGTCGTTGGGGCATGTTTGAAGATGGGGATCACGCGGTATGTATTTTGCCCTTGCACATAAGTACTTACGTTCATGGTCACCGAGTGAAGCACATGGTAAGCCCTGAGTCATTGAGCTAAACTAATTGACGCAGTTATTGCGGACCACGCGAAGCGGATGTCACGGTATTAAGACCCCTCCGCCCTCCTTTGCGTACGACAACGTCCGGGTCCCTCCCTCTCCCTTTCCTGCGTACGTACTGAACGCGCCGTCTTGGGGTCCAACGGAGACAACGTGATGACAACGACGTGTCCCCGACCTCGTTCTCGACCCATCCGTGACCCATCCCAGCCCTCAGACACCCTCTCCTGCGCATAGCTGGAACGCGTCGTCTCGGCGTCCAACAGGCATGACGTGACTACGGCGCGATGACGAGGTCAAGCTATCCTCGTCCTAAGCCTCTCCTTCTCCCTCCTGCGCATACGTTGGTCATGCCAGAGACTCTCATATGGGGTGTCCTCGTCGCCGAAGAGGTTGATTATGTGCAGCTCCGAAGTGAGTGGGTTTTGGTTGACCCGGTCGACGGTCGTGCGACTTGACTTGTTTTGTACTTTGAGGGTTTGCTTTCCATGTCTGGACGAGATCTAACTTCTAAACGAGGATTCCGTTTGCGGGATTCTTCGCCCGACCCGAAGTTTTCAACGAGATCTCGCGGGATCGCAGCCGGTACACGATTCTGTTTGTGCTTTGGGTTTGTCCGTTCATCGTTGCCTCTGTAGACAACTACAAAGCTGTCCAGAGACAGCTCAGACAGGTGGTCCCACCGCAGAAGAACGCAGATGCATCCAATATTCAAGCTCGGACTCCCCCCGTTAGATCAGCCAGACGAGCTCAAGCCCGCCACGGAGCGTGAGTGTAAAAAGCTAATAGACGAGACTAGGGCCCGGGTCAAGGTGGCCGCTGTATAGCTCAAGACCACCCACGTAGACGAAGCTCTCGCCTACGAAAGCGATGGCTCTAGCAAAGCACAAGGTCACGCAGCTCGCAGACAAGTGGATGATCTCATCCGCAAGGCTGAGGAGGCTTTGGCAAGGCCAATAGAGAACACATTGGACGTGACGATGCCTACACCAGAGTTGGTGCCCGTACCAGCCGCAAGCCTAAACCCGAATCGCTTCCCTTGGTTTCCCTCAAGGTGCCGTCTGTGGTCCCATGGGCACCAAAGCTGTAAAGGAGTTGATGTTACTGGTGTTTCAAGTTGAGGCTGTTCAGTCGTATGAGAATAGTCCATAACGTCAATATGTTCCCCGACTCCTTATGATTAGGAGGGTTTTGTTGGTCCGCAATGAGAGGACTGCATCAAGGTGGGACCGTCCAAGGTGATTTTCGCGATAAGCTCAATTGTGATTCAAGTTGCAGACTGTTCTGAATCATAGCCATTTCAAACGACCGGATCATGATATCATGTTTACATTGTCAGGATATTGCATTGATATGCTTCTAAGTCCTGACTTGGAGAGGCGCATGCGGGTAAGGAATTTGGAATAGGGAACCATCGGTGTGATATACAAGACAAATCTGACAGCGTAAGAAGCATGGCTAGACGTTTCGATCTGGCCGATCAATGCAGAGTGCAGCGCAAACGAAAGCCGGGTCAAGGAAGGCAAATGGAAGCGATACAAAAACATATTGATATATATGATCATGGTGGGGCAGGACACAGACTGAAGGTGTGTCCAACGGCGAATATTCCGAATCATAATGTTTCTAAAGTGGTTGAATACCGCCCTTGAGAAAATGTACACATCTCTTGTGCAAAAAACACTAGTATGTAGTATGTATCTAGCTTGCTTGGTATAGCGTATTGCCTTCAAATCAGCGTGCCAGGAAGTTCTGCGAAACCGACTCGTGGTGACTCGCTGTTGAAATCAAATATGGTATAGAACTGCTGGAGGAAGTTGGTCCCAATCGACCAGAATTCTTAGAAGTCGTGTTCACCAGTCAGCATGGGAAGAGGAAATGCTGATCAGAAGAATCTCACTAATATCATGGTCCGAGGTCACAGTCGCAAATCCGCTAAAGCAATTTTTCGACCTAGGCACAACCGCTCCCTTGTTGAGGATATGGGCAGGCATCAAAAACGACCTTCCACCAAAGGTGAAAGACACGGAGGGAAAAGACCTGCATGGGACTACAGGGAGTCAAACAAAAGTACCAAAATCGATCGAAACTCACAGGTGTAATAACCATCGGCAAATGGTGAACCATAGCCAGCCTCGTGCAAGGCTAAAAGTCCGAGCTCATCACCAAAAATGAGGTTGGAACCAGTGTCGATGACGGCGGGTACATTTGTCAGAACTATTGCGTCGTTGACTCTAATGTAATCTATCTTCACCGCCCAGAGACCCTGAAAGGGAAATCTAAGTATGCATCTATACCGCTGGCGTTTGCGCTCACCCGGGCCATCGCCAGATTTGTTAGTACTGGGGTAAAGACGAGGGTGTACTGAATGTAAAGCGCCTCGTTCGTTCCACCGATGTACAGCTCGCCTCCAAAAGAGTTGAGCGTCAGTGAAAACACTGGTTGAGGTAGCTTTCCTTCATTGTAGAGCGTGTGAAGCAGAGGGCTCTGGCCGTGAAAATATGAGTAAGACGGGAAAGCCAATCCCAATATACCATCTGGAGGAAACTTAGATGCTCCCATCTTTGGAGAGTATGTTGTTGCAGACCCGATGGTCTGAATATCCGCCTATTCATTGGTCAGAAGTGATGATATTCGCAAACAGTAAAAACATACGGTATAACCAGCAATGGTTACCTTGTCCGTGTATTGTTTACCACGGGCAATCCTACCATCTGCATATACTGTCCCAAAATTTGTATTGAGGTCAATGTTCGATGAGGAATGTGTACTGAATTCCAAGTTGGTGGTGTGGAAGGATGCGGGATCCCAGAGGTTAGCGTGGCTTCTGCAGTTCTCATCACCGGTCGAGTCTGGAACAAAGAGATCGCTGGGTCGAATAAGACGAGAGAGTGGATGGCACTGGCAGAAATCACCTACCTAGTACCGGTGTTGAACTGGACTGAGGTGGCGACTAGAGTGAGTGTGTGTACGAATGTACGAAGAAAAAAAAAAACTTACCAGTGAAGGACTTGGGAGGAGTGCCAATCGAAATGATCCCATACCACATTTCTTCCGCGCATCTTGTTAAATAGACGGCAGCTCCGGACCCAGCCCGTTTCACAGCAGAAGAATGTGGCATCCCCGTGTTCGTTTCGGAGCTATCCATGCCACTTGGCCCACGGATTATCTTGCTAAAAACGTGTGAGAAAAAACGATCCCTGAGGCCATCGCCGGTCGATTTACGCGTTATGTGATGTAGCATGAAACTCGCGCGCGTCTGTGTCAAAGCGTTTCGTGAGTGGTATGGCTATGCCATCACTTCCCGGCCTAGAATCAGGTATTTGGGTGGCCAGAACGAAAACAGGCAGTGTGACGACAATGGTTGTGATGACCTTGAAAAGCATTGGGTAGTAAATGTGGAGGATCACAAATACCGTCAAGTGCGTGCGCCTGACTTGAATAAATAGGGATGCCATCACGGCTAGGAACTAACCGGATAACAATCAAATGATGAACTACATTAGGATCATCGAAACAGGTACGGGTGAAGAGTTTCGCGAAAGAGCCCTGACTCACAAGGCGGATTCAACCGAGAGCACTGTAACCCTTGATAGTGCAGGTCATCAAGTTTGCCTCCAGTGCAAGGCGGAGCGGGCGATGGTCGAAGGGCAGCGAGTTGATGATGCCATCTACACATTGCTTTCGATTAGTGCAAATTTTTGACCATGTTACCATTTCGTTGCGGAGGCAAGTTAGTTGTCACATTTCCATGTCAGGGAGAATAGGAGGGTGTAGAACTCGACCGTACTCACGACCACCCTCGCTACTCTCGAAGGCTATTTCCCAGCTCAGCCAGAGATTTTTTCTTGGGACACAGCGACAGAAGACAAGTCTCGGGTGTGCTTTGTGGGTCAATGGAGAGATACAAAAACATATTGATGTCTATGATTATGTTTGGGCAGGACGTAGACTAGCCTAGGGTGTGTCCAGCGGCGAATGTTCCGAATCATAATGTTGCTAAAACTGGTTGAATACCGCCCTTGAGAAAAGTGTACACATATGTCCTGTATTCCGGGACAAGCCGACGAAAGCGTGCATCCGTTCGTGTGTTGTTTCTATATTCCGAAACACGCCAGTGATAGATAGCGTTAACCTTGTTGGAACGTTACTGCCAGGCTGGTGATCAAAATATACATGTACATATCCTTTGAGTCAGCATACTCAGCCCCAGGTTGTTCCGCGGTCTGTATCTTGATCAACAGCTCCGAAAACGCCTGGAAGATGAAAGTATTTGTGTGTATTTGGTGTGGATAAATGAAATTCCGTGATCTGAATTACAAATTCAGTAAAAATTTCCTGCGGGTCTGGACGAATTCACACGAGATCGGGGAGGGTGCTATTTGCCCTTGCACATAAGTACTTACGTTCATGGTCACGAGTGAGCCCTGCGTCATTGAGCTAAATGACGCAGTTATTGTGACAGGAATAAGTTTGGGACCACGCGAAACGGATGTCACGGTATTGAGACTCCTGTACACGCGATTCAGTGCCAACGACGACAACGACGCGTCCGCCTACTGAACGCGCCGTCTTGGGGTCCAACGGTGACAACGTGATGACAACGACGTGTCCCCGACCTCGTTCTCGACCCATCCGTGACCCTTCCCACCCCTACACCCTCTCCTGCGCACAGCTGGACCGCGTCGTCTCGACGTTCAACAGGCATGATGTCGAGGTCCAGCTATCCTTGTCCTATCCGCGTGCCCAGCTTCTCCCTCTCCCTCCTGCGCATACGTTGGTCATGCCATCTCGACATCTGACGCGACGACAACGACGATGCGACAGGTGTCCGTTCCCTCTCCTATACACGCGCCGAACGCACCATCTCAGCGTCCAACGAAGACAACACGATGATAACGACCCGTCCGTGTCCCCTCCTACCACCCACTCCTGTGCATACGCAGAATGCGCCTCTTGGTGTCCACAGGGATGACGCGATGGTGACGCCATAACACGGAGCCTGAGGACGAAAAGGATGACATGACGCCGCGTCCGGGGGATTTATGAGATTGAGGAAGAAGAGCAGGTGGGTGGTGGACGAAGGAGGACATTACCCAGTTCAAGCAGGATGTTCAGGATGAGATCAATGGCTACGAGTTATTGTAGGGACTGCGAGCTGACTTTTGCCATTCATGCTTGTGCGACGCCTCTTCGGAACAGCTCAAGCATGTCAAGTATGATCATACAGAATGGTAGGGTGGTGGCCGGTCGTGACTTTACAATCAGACTTGTTGTGCAAAAAATAGTAGTGTGTAGTATGTGTCTATTATATCGGCATAAGGTCTGCGAATCCAAGTCGTGGTGACTCGCTGTTGAAATCAAACACGGTATAGAATTGCTGGAGGAAGATGGTTCCGATCGACCAGAAGCCTGGTCGGGTTCACCGGTCAGCATGGGAAGAGGAAATGCTGATCAGAAGAATCTCACGAGAATTTTCCACGGACGCAATTCCGCTAAAGCAAAAGGGCGAGCTAGGCCTAACCCGTCCCTTGTTGAGGACAGAGTCGGCAGGCATTGAAAACGGCCTTCCACCAATGGTGAAAGTTATGGAGGGAAAAGATCTGCATGGGACTACAGGGAGTCAATCAAAAGTACCAAAATCGATCAAAACTCACAGGTGTAATAACCATCGTCATAGAATGCCCCACCGCCAGCCTGTAGCAGGGCTAAAACTCGCGTCGAATCACCAAAAATGAGGTTGGAAGCAGTGTCGATAATAGCGGGTACATCTGTCAGAACTATTGCGTCGTTGACTTTAATGTTATCTATCTTCATCAGCCAGAGAGGGTAATACTTGGGCAATCTCAGTATGCATCCATGCCGCCTGGCGTTTGCGCTCACCGCCGAATTGGTTACAGGGGTAAAGGTGAGGGTGCTATGAATGTAAAGCGCCTCGTTCATTCCACCGACGTACAGCTCGCCTCCAGAAGAGCTGAGCTTGAGTGAAAACACTGGTTGAGACAGCTTTCCTTCATTGTAGAGCGTGTGAAATAGAGGGCTCTTGCCGCGAAAATATGAATAAGGCGGGAAAGCCAAGCCCAATATACCATCTGCAGCAAACTTAGATGCTCCCATACTTGAAGAATATGTTGTTGCGGACCCGATGGTCTGAATGTTTGCCTATTCATTGGTCAGAAGTGATGATGATCGCAAACAGTAAAACATACGGTAAAACCGGCAATAGTTACATTGTCCGTGTATTGTTTACCACGAGCATTCCTACCATCTGTAAATATTATTGCAAAATCTGCATTGAGGTCCACGTTGGTGATTGATGCGGGTTCTTGATTGAGGTCCAAGATGTGGAACGATGCGGGATTCCAGAGGTTAGAGTGGCTTCTGCAGTTCTCATCACCGGCTGAGTCTGGAACAAAGAGATCGCTAGGTCGAATAAGAAAGAGAGTAGATGGTACCGACGGAAATCACTTACCTAGAACCGGTGTTGAACAAGACTGAGGTGGCGACTAGAGTGAGTGTGTGTACGAATGCACGGAAAACAACTTACCAGTGAAGGGCTTGGGAGGAGTACCGATAGAAATCGTCCCATACCATATTTCAGAGTTTGTTATCAAATCAACGCCGGCTCCAGACCCGGCCCGTTGCACGGCAAAAGGATGTGGCGTTCCCGTGTTCGTTTCGGAACCATCCATGCCACTTGGCCCACGGATGATCATGCTAAAAATGTGTGAGCGAAAACGATGCCTGAGGACATCATACTGGCAGGTCGCTTACGCGTTATGTGATGTAGCATGAAATTCGCGCGCGTCGGTTTCAGAGCGTCTCGTGAGTGGTATGGCTATACCATCACTTCCCCCCCTAGGATTAGCCTGATGGGTGGCCAGAACGAAAACAGGCATTGTGACGGCAATGTTTGTGATCACCTTGAAGAGCATTCCCAAGGGTAGAGAATGTGGAGGAGCACGAAAATCATCAAGTACGTGCGCCTGGCTTAAATAAATGTCGGGATAGCATCACGTCTAGGAACTAACCGGATAACAATCGAACTGATGAAGTACATTAGGATCATCGAAACAGGTATGGGTGAAGAGTTTCGCGAAAGAGTCTGGACTCACAAGGCGGATTCAACCGAGAGAATTGTAACCCTTGATGGTGCATGTCACCAAGTTTTCCTCCAGTGACTGTGCAAGGCGGAGCGGGCGATGATAGTAGAAGGGCGGTGAGTTGATGGTGCTTTCGATCAGTGCAATGTTTCGGCCATGTTAGCATTTCATTGCGGAAGCAAGTTTGTTGTCACATTTCCACGTCAGGGAGAACAGGTGTGGTGTAGAACTCGACCGTACTCACGATGTGCCGGGTAGCCGGAGGGTGCTAGAGAGGAGTGGAGCCGGGTTAACACAGTATAGAGTGGAGCCAGGTTAGAGCGGTGGCAGGGGTCCATACGGATGTTGCCGGGTTAGGTTTAGTAGCGTAGCCGAGCATAGTCGGTCGTCGTCCTTCTCTCTCCATAGAGCGCCTCGTGCGCGGGGACCATTCCCTCCTCTCCTGCCTGGTCCAACGACCACCATGGGACCACAGGACTACACGGCTACGAGGTATTGTAGGGACTGCAAGCTGACTTTTGCTATTCATGCTTGTGCGACCCCTTTCGGAAGAGCGCAAGCGTGTCGAGTATTATCATACAGAATGGCACGGTGGTGGCAGGTCGTGACTCTACAATCAGACCTCTTGTGCAAAAACACTAGTGTGTAGTATGTGTCTAGATAAGTTCTGCGAATCCAAGTCGTGGTGACTCGCTGTTGAAATCAAACACGGTATAGAACTGCTCGAGGAAGATGATCCCGATCGACAAGAAGTCTAGTCGGGTTCACCGGTCAGCATGGGAAGAGGAAATGCTGATCAGAAAAATCTCACTAGAATTCTCCACGGACGTAATTCCGCTAAAGCAATTGGGCGAGCGACGTATAACCCGTCCCTTGTTGAGGACATCGGCAGGCATTTTAAACGGCCTTCCACCAATGGTGAAAGTCACGGAGGGAAAAGATCTGCATGGGACTACAGGGAGTCAATCAAAAGTACCAAAATCGATCGAAACTCACAGGTGTAATAAACACTGTCATGGAATGTCCCACCGCCAGCCAGGTGCAGGGTTAAAACTCGCCTCGAATCGCCAAAGATGAGGTTGGAACCAGTGTCGATGACGGCGGGTACATCTGTCAGAACTATTGCGTCGTTGACTTTGATGTTATCTATGTTCATCGCCCAGAGACCCTGAAAGGGACATCTCAGTATGCATCCATACCGCCTGGTGTTTGCGCTCACCCGTTTTGTTAGAGGGGTAAAGACGAGTGTGTTATGAATGTAAAGCGCCTCGTTCGTTCCACCGACGTACAGCTCGCCTCCGGGAGAAGTGAGCCTGAGTGAAAACATTGGTTGAGACAGCTTTCCTTCCTTGTAGAGCGTGTGAAACAGAGGGCTCTTGCCGCGAAAATATGAGTAAGACGGGAAAGCCAAGCCCAATATACCATCTGCAGGAAACTTAGATGCTTCCATAGTTGAAGAGTATGTTGTTGCGGAACCGATGGTCTGAATGTCTGCCTATTCATTGGTCAGAAATGATGATGTTTGCAAACAGTAAAAACATACGGTCAAACCAGCAATGGTTACATTGTCCGTGTATTGTTTACCACGGAAAATCCTAGCATCTTCGAATACTATCTCAAAATCTGTATTGAGGTCCACGTTGGTGATCAATGCGGGTTCTTGATTGAGGTTCCAGATGTGGAACGATGCGGGATCCCAGAGGTTAGCGTGGCTTCTGCAGTTCTCATCACCGGTTGAGTCTGGAATAATGAAATCGCTGACCGAATGAGACATCTTAGAGAGTGGATGGTACTGACGGAAATCACTTACCTAGAACCGGTGTTGAACTGGACTGAGGTGGCGACTAGAGTGAGTGTGTGTATGAATGCACGGAAAAAAAACTTACCAGTGAAGGACTTGGGAGGAGTGCCGATCGAAATGGTCCCATACCACCAAATTTTATCTTTTGTCAAATCAACGCCGGCTGCGGACCCGGCCCGTTGCACAGCAGAAGGATGCGGCGTTCCCGTGTTCCTTTCGGAGCCATCCATGCCACTTGGCCCACGGATGATCATGCTAAAAAAGTATGAGCAAAAACGATCACTGAGGACATCACAGGTCGATTTACGCATTTTGTGATGTAGCATGAAATTCGCGCGCGTCGGTATCAGAGCGTTTCGTGAGTGGTATGGTTAATATACCATCACTTCTAGTATCAGGTATTTGGGCGGCCAGAACGAAAACAGGCAGTGTGACGGCAATGGCTGTGATGACCTTGAAGAGCATTGGGTAGTCAATGTAGAGGAGCACAAATATAATCAGGTACGTGCGCCTGACTTAAATAAACGACCATATGGCATCACGTCTAGGAACTAACCGGATAACAATCGAACTGATGAAGTACATTGGGATCATCGAAACAGGTATGGGTTCAGACTCGGAAGATGTTCGTGTGTTGTTTCAATTCCCCGACTCCTGAGAGGAGGGTTTTGTCAGACGCAAATGTGCCGATTTGTGCAAACGCATGCGCGGGAACTTTTTACCGTATTAGTACATGAAAAGCTCCCTGTTTAGGTAGATTGCGCCGTCAGGCTTCTTAATCTGAGTTCGAAAAATTCGCTCTTCTTCCTATCCCTCCACCATCTCATTTTTTCTCGACACATCGTCCTCTTTGTGACCACTCAAACGAGAAAAGTGTAGTGACTATGTAAGTTTATTCCTTTTCATTCAAATGTCTTCCTTTGTAATTTATGGTGTTACAGGTTTATTAACAAG
>JBBPOK010000657.1:0-16139 GCA_038091415.1 Leccinum variicolor | reverse complement strand
TCAAACACTTGAGTGGGAGTGAATGCAACCTTATATTTGAAGGGCAAGGCAGGGCCCTTTATATACTACTACAAGTGTTTGTACTTGTTGTGGTATAATATCATGTAAGCAGTACTGTAGCCAATAGTGTAAGTATCTTGAACATGATATGTCAGCGTGATCAGTAAGTAATCAGTCAGCAGACATATATGGCTTAGTAACAGCCAATAGCGTAAGTAGCTCAGCAGTAGCTGAGTCAAGCCAATGGCAATAACCGCTCTTATTTAATCAGAGAAAAAGAAAGATAAGGTAAAGATAGACTCGGTCTAGAATCGGAAGTAATAAAGTATATAGAATACTACCGATTCAACAACTTCTACCTGTACACACTGCAGGTAGTACATCTGACTTTTCTTTTTTACCATCGCATAGCACTACACTAACACGGAATTCACGAAGGGAAGTTCATAATGCTGATCCCGCAGCATGGAACAAGAAGTTCTCAACCCGGTGTATGTACATTTACGCAGCTAAATTGGGAACCTCTACACTTCACGGTCACATCAACCGGTGGCATATCCATGAATACCTGGAACTCGTAGAAGCGTAGGATTGGCCAATTTGGCTCGACAGTGTCAAGAAGGCACTCCTACTATCGAGATAGCAAGTCTTGATTGTAGTGCAGTAGCCTGGAAGGGAACTAAGAGAACAGTGGGAGATACTCACTGTAATCACCAAGATAACGAACAAGGATAAGGTAGTTGCGAGGATAGAACCTGAGCAAGTAGCTTAGAGTTGAGAGTGGAAGAATGAGTAGAAGACTCGTTATTTTACCTGGGGCTGAACCTCCAGGTTTATATATGACACAGAGATGTTTGTATCTATGTACATATTCTCCTATACTAGGGAATGGAGGTAGAACTCCATGGAAGGTCTAGGAAGGATGACGAAGATATGAGTCATCCACAGTAATCTACTTCTTATCAGCCAATGGCGATAAGGTCTCTATCTATGTGATGAGTAACATGAATAGCATAAGAAAGATTCTTAAGAGCTAAGGTGAGTCATATCTATGAGTCACAATAGTGAGTCATGATAATGAGTCACACTTGGGGTGACTAGTCAGTAACAATACAGTTAGTAACGCTACTAGGAATCATGGTATGGAAACGAAATGAATCCATGATTCTCAACACCTACTTGGCTACATACTTGCTGAATTGCGACAGATGGTAGCTGAGGGTGGCACTCTTGAAGGTCTTCGTACACAAACATCAGCAACGGGTCAAACCGGACCAGGGAATTCAAACGGCCGAGCCTGTCTTCCCGCCTTCTCAAAGGAAGAGTTCCTTAGTCGTCTGATTGCTTTTGTTGTTTCCAACTTTGATCAGGTACGTTCCCTTTCTGCATCTCCGCTGCTATCTCTAATCTATCTCATAGTCCATCAATGTCATAGAGAAAAAAGAATTTTGTGAACTCTTTTTGATACTACAAGAAAGCCTGAGCGACTTGGACATTCCCCGTCAGACAAACCTTTGCAACAAGATCATCGAGACGTGGAAACAATACCTCGTGGTGCTTACAAAGGAGTTGGGTGTAAGTACAATGTGTCCCCTATATCATCCCCGGGTCATCTGATCAAGATCACCATCACCCAGGATGCACTGGGGCAAATTTCGTTCATGATGGACACATGGTCGGCAGGTAATAGGACTGGCTTTCTTGCCCATTGGATTGCGGAAGACTCCCAAAAACATCTCGTGTTGAAATCTGCACTCATCGGGTTTATGAGGATCATAGAGACGCATAACGGCAACATGTTGGCCCAGACAATTTTGACGCTCCTCAACCGCGTCGACACTACGTGCAAGGTATGTGTGTGTTGTTTCGTGTCTTGACATTGTCTGAAATAATGATTAATATTATAGGTCAGTCACTTCTCAATCACCAAAGTCTGTAGTCCTAGACCTTGCATACTGGCATTTGCCATACAGACACTTGCATCAAAATGTGGCAACTTACACCACTGCAGTGCATTGCCAAATATGACATTGACTCAAACTCATGGCAACTGCATTCACACTGTCTGACATTGAAATAATAGGAGGTGTGTGGACAAAAAAAGAGCTCCTGGTAATTAAATCAATATTTTCCTACCTTTTTTTAAAACTGATAGGGGTATTTCTTCACATTGGCCAATATTGCTCAATCAGATGCTTTGTATCGCCGGCTTTTTGCGACCATTTTGATTATATCTCATCCAGATTAGATATTGATTAGATTGTTGGATCAGTGAGATCACAAAAACAGGGGCTACAACTTTTTGGGTGACATCGAAAAAGGAATAATGAATTTCCTTTTTGGGAATAGATTTTCGCACTTTTGGATACTGCCCCTTTCTTGACAGGGGCTTCTGCCTCAACCATCTATATGATTACATAATCAAGAAGCATCCAAATGCAGCCACTACTCCTACTATATTGCCATTTTGGGAATCTCATTCATTAAATGTTTTCCTCCTCATTCCCCTGCTTTCCCCTGGCATTATACATTGTTTGAGTGTATAGACATAGTATATATGCTATAATAAACCATTCCCACGACTTAAATGAGGCTTTACATGGTTGTATAGGATGGACAAAAAGATAGGGGGGAAAACAGAAAACATGTTCGCATTTTTGACCATTTCAACATGGGGGCTTCAAAAATACATCCCCACATCCCCTTTACATATATCTACAACATATCAGAAGGACTTGGGACTGAGATAAAAGCCTGTAATGTTATGAGATGTTCTTTTTTTGTCCACACACCTCCTATTATTTCAATGTCAGACAGTGTGAATGCAGTTGCCATGAGTTTGAGTCAATGTCATATTTGGCAGTGTGCTGCAGTGGTGCAAGTTGCCACATTTTGATGCAAGTGTCTGTATGGCAAATGCCAGTATGCAAGGTCTAGGACTACAGACTCTGGTGACTAATTGGCATGCACAAACATACCTGGCTCTGTAATACTAGGTACCTTTCTATAAGGTCTGTAATTCTGTACAAGTCGATGCAGTTCTGTAAGGGATAGAGTTGGTTTGCTGATGCAATGAGAACAAGACTGGCTTGTTCCATTGCTTGTATACACATTTTATACTACTCTTACATGGTCTGTGCTACAGGGGCTATGCTACATGCAGATGAGGTATGTATGAACACAGCCGTCGATTTCTACTATATATAGGTATATGACTACATGTGGTACTAGCCCGCATTTCGAAGGAAGGTGGAAATGTGGGATACAGTAGATAGTGGGCTATCCATAATTGACATAGGTCAGAATGCGGGTACTACTAGATAAATTACAATTTCCAACACTCTTCTTTACATCATGTTAGGAACCCGTCCTGATTTGGCTTATGCCGTGATCAAGATGTCACAATTTTCCATTAATCCCACTGAGGATCATCTTGCACGATCTCTCTATATCGTCTGGTACCTGGCGTACACAAAAGAAGTTTCCATTCTCTATAATGGAAAAGCGAAGAATTCCAGCTTTATGGGCTACTGTGATACGGACTGGGGAGGAGACTTAGAAACACGCCAATCCACTTCTGGCTACTGTATCCACCTTGCAGATGCTATCGTTTCCTGGAGTTCACAGAGACAGAAAATCGTTGTGCTATCTTCTACAAAAGCCAAGTACATCTGTATGACTCATGCATCCTGCCAACTGGCTTGAATTCATAACCTCTACTCCGAGATCGGACATGAAATCAAACATTTTTTCCCTTGAATTGCCATAATCAAGGAGCTATGTTCCTCACTTCAAACCCCGCTCAAGAAGGAAGATCCAAATATATCGCCATCTGATATCACTATATCCGAGAAGCGGTTGAACGAAAAGAAGTTGAACTCTTTTATGTTTTGACGGATCTTCAAATTGCACATATGTTTACAAAGAACATGTCCTTTGACAAGTTTCACATGTTTATGCCTTGGTCTTCAATCATATTCAAGACCCATCTAGAAGTTGATTACAGTTGTAATCATGTGGAGGAGTATTGAATCGGTAGTATTCTATCCATCTACTACTACAATTCTAGACAAGTGCACAACATGTCAACATGTTATGTCATGGTTATCACCTGATCGTTTTTACGATTATTCTCATGGATACATACTGTATCTTTCACCGGGATATTAGTATAAACAACATTCTTCTCTTCACGTATGCAACCCCTTGGCCCAGTGCCGTATCAGATGGCTCCAGACCTCTGTTTTCTTGACCGAAAACTCACCAGCCACTTGTTTTCCATTGCTCGGTATCCCTGTCTAACACCTACCTGATCCACAAAATCCCTGGGACAACATCCCTCTCCCCTTCTCTCTTTATTGAGTATCTATAATGTTCTCTTACGACTTAGAGTTGCTCATCTACATTTTTGTTTGGGTCTGCGTGCTCTATCAAGCACCAAATGAAATCCACTGCAACAAGACCATCAAACAGACATGTTTCAGGTAATGGATGTTGGCGAAGACAGTCAATGATATCAAATCTCTCTGCCAATAGATTATCTCTGATTAGATAAAAGCAATTATTGCCATTGGCTTGACTCAGCTGTCACTGAATGAGTAACACTATTCTGACTGATGTCTTACACATCATGATGACTGATTATGTAGAGTTACTTACGCTATGGGTTAGAACTTCTTACATGATCATCTAGAATGTTCTTCAAACATTCCTTTTGACCTATGCCCTAAATAAACAGGTCGTTTTCAAACTCAATCAGTGATAGAAACCTCATCTTAGCTCACACTTTGACTCAAGCATTCCTAGTAAGTTTTCTACTAGAGCATCCTTTCCCCTCTACGAAATACCTCAGTCTGCACTATTAAATATCTACATAGAATTTCTAAAGGTTATTCGCCCCGCCTTGACTACTAAGTCAAGTCCGTTGTTGTGCACTCCTGATGCCTCAACAAGTCATGCGGACTGAGCTCAAAAGTGTCGAGCAGCGTCTCCGCCATTTGGAACTCTCTTCTTGTCATACTCAACGCAGTACTGACGAGTCACTTTCCTCTAGGGCCTTTACTTGCCCAAGAGAGATTTATGTTCCACCTGGTAGGTGCCAATCTATTGGTCGACCCCCTTCAACCTTTTATAGTTACATCAATACTCCTGCATCTCGTTCCAACACTGTGTTTCCATCTTGCTTTCCTCAACCTTCCTTTTGCTACTCACAAGAGTGAGAGAGGTCTCGACGCCCTTCAAACATTCCTCCATTGCCCCAAGTGTCATACACCTGGGAGATCTGGTCAACACTGCCCCAGTTGTTGTTTCATTTTTCTGACCTTCCTCTACACAGATTCTGTGTTCGCTAGAGAAGCTCGAGCCATTTACAGATGGGCTACTTCTTTGTTGTTGTTGTCTGGCTGTTCTAGACCTAACCGTCATTGGCCTTCCACTCCAGCCATCTCTCACAGTATCCTAAGACATCCAGAATGTTTCCCTATTGTCGAATCACCTCCTTCCTCTTCTCATCCTTCCCAGCCTCCTCTTACGGACACTGAGATCAAAGTAGCAGAAGAATCTCTTCTGAGTCCTCATTCTGAGACTTTTTTTGGCGACGCTCTCATGTCGCTCCTTGCTGGTCTTACTGGATCCATTCCTATGATACCTCCTCCAAGCAGTCACTCATCTGCAGCCACTTCAAGCTCCTCGTCCTTGACTCGCCCATCCTCTCCAACAATTCCTCTACCTGTTCAACCACATTCCACTCTGTCCTCCATCCTTGTCCTCTCTCCTCAAACAAAACAATCAAACCACCTCAAAATGCCAGTGCTGGAAGTTCTGTTTGCTTTGGGAGATCTGCCTCTTTGCCCCTATTGCCACGTATCCTATCTCAAGAAGGTAGAGAAAATCATATGCTTTGAAGGACCCGACAACAAGTCTGAAGAAGGAGAACTCGTGAGGATCATAGCTCTCCAGATGCCATCCAACAATCTTAGATCGCCGGACATCTGGAGAAACCAGGTCATTTCTGTTGCCTGGAGCAGAAAGATCTCTTTCTTTCGACCTGGTACTAAGTACTTTATAGACTATGATCAACTCACTTTCCTGGTTCTCTTCTGTGAACCAGAGATCCCTGCCCTCACTTGGGATTCCCCTGTATGGCTCCCTGCCATGCAATTCACCAACTCCTTCTGAAGCAAAAATTTATTCTCGCTGGCGACTTCCATCAGTTGGGCTCCTCCAGTCCAATTGAACTTGAATGACGACCCAATCTTGGCAACTGCCTTGATTCACTGGCAGGGCTACGAGGCACTGTACATGGACCATTTCCCTTGCTTCCCTGAGGAATGCCAGGAGCTTCGGAGTGCGATGATGCATCCGAATTTTGTCATGCTTTACAATGGCATCAACTGGACAGATAAAGAGATTCATACCATTCAGGAATAGCACAGGGAATTCAACTGGGCGATGAGAACAAGATATAATTGTGAGAACCCTCTTTTCTTAGTGCAGAAAGCCCTTATTGACAATCCTTCTACTTGCAATTGGATGTACAATAGCTTATGATAAATTGCACTTAGGGACAGATACTACAAACTTGCTGATAGATTTGATGACTCATTTATCCTCTTTGACAGATCAGGACTTGCAGCGGCTGCAGGAAGGCTTGACACCGACCCAAAGGCAGTGGCTTGAAGCCTACAAACCAGACGTCAGAAGCGCCGAGCTCTGCTCAATATTAGTGAATTAAAGTCCAGTCCAGTCCGGTTTTTTGCCAAAAATTGAGGCAACCGGACCAAGACCGGTTGAAAGAAATTCGAAAATGTTCGCAACCGAGACCGAGACCGGTGGCAACCGGTCCGGAACGGTTGCACCCGGTTGCAAGACCGGTTTCAACCAGTTGCCACTGAAACCGGTCTCGCGCTCAGGGGCATGTGACTTTCGCGCTTAGCGGTGGCTGTATCGGAGGTAGTACGGAATTCCAGCTTTGATTTGATCTATTATCTATGTTAATCGGATAGGATCTGATGGAGATATGACCGTTTTTGAGCTATCAATGATTTGATTACTTGATCTATGTGTAGATCGCATGCAATCACGTGTGTTTTACACTCGGGCGGTAGCAAACTAAATGTAGTACACATATATACCTACTATCTGAGCCATAGATTGTGTGAATCGACACATTACCAGGTGAGATATCTTACTTCTTGAGTCAAATAGCATAATATCTTCATACATGAGCCAAAAAAACTCCAAATAAATTCGAAAAAATGTGGAAAAATTACCTGAAATTACCGAAAATAGTATAGTACATAGGGGGTGGCTGTACACCGGTCACAACCCATTGCAACCAGTCCTAACCAGTTGCCAAAATTTCATCGAACCAGGCAACTGGCAACTGGACTGCTGGCAACCGGAGGCAACCGGCAACTGCAGTCCAGTTGCGATCAGTTGCGGTCCAGTCCAGTTGCCAGTTGCGCTATCAGTCCGCGACTGGACTTCGAAACACTACTCAATATGGCCTCTTCCCCCACAGTTGAGGTTATACGTCGCCAACAGGCAACAAAGGCTTGAGCTGCACTGCTCCAGTTCCAAGTCAATCTGGTCTGTCATTACTTCTTTTCTCGAATTGTACCTAGTATACTTTCAGATTCCTCCTTACCTTTTTTGCAATACCTGGTACTATTCTGCACCGAGATTCACAAATGGTTCCAGAGACCATACATTTCCTCAAGTTAAGAATCCACATTTCTTTGGTTACCTCCAATACAATGATTCCAGAGTCAAATACGATTTCATTGTACATTCCTAACAGTGATTTTACCATTGATCATATAAAACAGGAGAGATATGAGAAATGGACGGATCTTCACAATCCTTATTGTACTCAAACTCGAGCATCATGGCTAGAAAGGAGATATGACTGATGGAGGGCATGCACAAATGCATGGCTCCTCTTTCGGTGTTGGTAACTCTGCTTTCACTAGACGTGAAAAGCATCAGTCAGAGAACTATCAGAAGAGACACGAGAGGAAGAACAATAAAGGGACAGGACAAGCACACAATGTGGATAGTTTCGCCAACATGGTAAATGTTGATGACAAGTCAATGATCATAGATTTAAACAGAAGGAACGTCTCACCTTAAATGATGTTTGGTTTTCTCCCAATGCATCCTGTCAACTTCTGTCAATTAATCAACTGGCACTTCAGGGTTACCGAACTACGATTGGCAAGACAACTGACATCTCTGACAAGCAAGGATACCTTGTGATCCGGGCTTCTGCCTCATCCCCTGGCAACATTTTGCACTGGTTTTGGATGACCTTATTCACCCCAGCTGCAAATATTCACACCTTGCAGGATATCTCTTTCTTTGAACTCTGGCATCACTATTTCGGACATAGTTCCAACAATGCTCTTCGACATGCTTTGACAAATACCAAAGGAGTCCCAAAACTCATACCTTTGGACTCTGCCCACCCTTGTCATGGCTATCAACTTGGTAAATCCCATGAGCGTCCTCTTAATCCCTCTGAGAAGCACTCTTCCCATGTCCTAGGTTTGGTTCACACTGATCTTATCGAGCTTCCTACAGAGTCTTGCGTTTGCAACAAGTGGATCCTCATCTTCGTTGATAACTGTAGTGCTTTTGCTTTCCTTGCGTTTCTTCGACACAAGAGTGATACTGCCGCTCGTTTCCATGACTTGGTTCTCCATGCGGAGACTTTCACTGGTCTTCTAGTTACCTCTGTACGTTCTGACCGTGGGGGAGAATATCTTGAACAAGATCTTTTATTGTTCTTCATGTCCAAAGGTATCTCTTGCCAATATTCTGTTCCGCATTTGCCACAACAGAATGGTTGAGCAGAGAGATTTAACAGAACCATCATGGAAAAAGCTCAAGCAATTCGCTTGAATGCATGTCTGCCAAATTTCTTTTGGCAAGATGCAGCAGAGTGTGCACTACACTTATACAATAGACAACCCATGCGACATCATGGTTGAAAGAGTCCATCTGAGATCTTTATTGGGAATAAACACAATGTTTCTTACTTCTGGGTCTTCGGATGTAAAGCATATGTCTTCATACCAACGGAACAACGAGTCAACAAGCTTGCAACAAAGGCAGAAGAAATGGTATTTCTTGGTTATGAACAAGGCTCCAAAGCTTATTACTTCTGGTGTCCTTCTCATCGACATGTCTTCATCTCATTTACAGCCACCTTCGATGAAGTTACATTTCCTTATTGCTCAAAGAAACTAAGACCTATAGACGAACTTTCCTCTAAGTAGCTATTTCTAACTCTTCTGAGTCCCTCATTCCGGAAGAAGAAGCCACTCCACCTGGAGACAATGGAAATGGTCCTACAAAGGTATATCCTGATCAGATCATACACTTCCAACGACTACCAGAATTTCCACCACAACTTCCACCCTTCCACCACCATTACTGATTGAATCCAGACATTCACCAAGATTCTCAGAGATCCTTCCATGTACAATCCCACTGAAACTTGGAATTTCAGTCATCTTCAAGATGATGACCCATTTACTTGGAACCTAGGTCATTCTCAAAATGACCAATTACCAGTGTCACCTCTTGTTGACCCTGACACAGAAGAAACATCTGAGACATTACAACCTGAGGAACCTCAATATAGAGGAACACCTCGTACTGCTCAGGAAGCTAAACTCTGCACTTCACCTGATCGAATTCATCAGCACAAACGACGACTTCTTGATAGATTCACTGAATCTGGACAAGAGTTACCAGATATCCCTCGTGATCAAAGAGACTCATACAAGGATTTTCATCGAGAAAGTATAGTATTTGAAGATTATCTCCACACACATCCTACTGGTCTCCTAGGAACTTGACCTTGGCTTGCACCACAAAGGACTGGATTCAAGACTATACCTGAATTCTGAATGAGACTTCATCAACATTGTCCTACTCAGGCCATGAGAGAGGAACCTCAAACTCGAGTTAGAGTTTCTAATTGTTTACCCATAAGACATATCCAATCTGATAACTTCTATGGAGAAAAAACACCGCTTAAGTACATAAGACTCCGAAAGAAACAATTCAGGAGGAGTTATTTCCTATGCCAGAAGATTGTAACCTTTCCCCACTCACTCCGAGTATAGATTTAACTCCAGTCCCAGATGAGAGAAGTCCAACAAATCTTCAAGGCATGCAGATTTGTCACTAGATGTTTGCAGCCACAGCTGTCAGCACTACTCCAGTTCATTACCGAGATGTCAAGAAATTGACATCCAGCAAACAGAAAGAGTGGCAGAAATCAACGACCACAAAGTATAGGAACTTGTGGACTTACCTTCAGATAAAAAACTCAGAAGATGGATATTCACAACAAAGAGCGATGGTTGGAAAAAAGCTTGATTTGTCGCGAAAGGCTTTACTCAAATCTATGGAATAGATTTTGAAGAAACCTAAAATTTCCCCAGACTGTAGCCTGTTTTGAAACAGTTTGCCTACTTCTAGCCTTTGCAGCACTAGAAGACTGGGAGATTAAAGCCCTCAATGTCAAGACAGCTTTTCTCTTTGGAGAACTTGACAATGATGAGGAGCTTTACATGACTCAACCAGAAGGTTTCATATCCACATAGGATTTCTAAAATTGGTCATATCTCCGGTGTTTTGCGGTTGGATAATTACTAAAGTTATTCTGTAGATGGATAGGGGCCACTACTACATCTGGTACAGCCATCGTCTCACGGCTTCCTCTCGCTCCTTCAATATGTCTCGTGGCACTGCTTGGTAGTTCTCAGCAATACCCTGCTCAGCACATTGTGCCTGGTACTCTGCATATTGGCCATGAATGTGGTGTCGACAAGAAGAATTTCTGCCTACATGGAAAGCTCGTCGCTTTCTATGTTTCTTGATGAAATTTGCGACATCTCTGAGATTTGGTGAGCTGCTCATTACTTGATGCTTCCACCACTCACTTCAATACTTACCTACAGACCATACACCACCGTCCTTTCAACGTCTGAGAGCTTTCACTGGCATCCGCTTAAACGAACTTGACAGTGACCTGGTCTAAAAAAATGGTGCGTAAATCATTAGTGTTCTGCTTCTTTGTCTTTTGCTGCTCCAGAATAGCAATGTCTGGCAAATTCTCCCCCTCTGTTGTGTCCTACTCAATCCATCAGGGTCAATTCTATCTCAATTGCCATCAAATACTACCTCTGGTGCTCATAAGTCCCGACCGATGCTTGCTTTTCCATCACTGCCGGCATTAGTATGCATTTGCGACATCATCTTCTTGGCCACCGACTCGCGATCATGATAATCTGATGCCTCCTCAACAGGAGTCAAATGCCTTTGGCCACCACTGCCATGATATTTAGGCTTCTTCCGTCATTGCATTGCAGGTACGTTCACCATCAGAATTGGTACCAGAGTTCTCAGACTGATCAGTGTCACTACAACTAGAAGGCGTCCAAGCCCATTTCTTGCCTTTGTCCTTCAACAATGGCATAGTACACTTGTCTTTGGGAGGATGGGATCAAGTGTCCACTTTGTGATAAGCGCAGAAAGCTTGTGGGAGGTGGATAACCACTAGATAGGGACTTTCGAGCACTCTGGAATCCACTGTGGGTAACCAAGGATGATATTGAGCAAACAACAATGAGTTACTGACCTGCAGTCCACTGTGAGTAACCAAGGGAAACAGAATAGTGGACTCCGAGGCTTGTGTCGAGTGGCTGTAAATACTGGTATACAACTGGCAGCCATAATCAGCCACAATGGTGGGAAAGTAATCACAACTTGAAGAAAAGAAGGTAGATATGTGTAGAGCAACCACAAGGGTCTAGAACTTCGAGGAAAGAAGTTTGATAAGGTTATCAATCATGGGGAATGTGATGGTAATGGTTAGAAGTAGCACAAAGTGCTACAAATTCTACAATGAAGTAAAAAGCTCAAAAGAAGGTAAAATCACCAAAAGTAACACTTCCCCCTGATTGCACAACTCTGCCAATCACTTACTCCCTCTAGTTCAAGCGAGTCCCAGCATCTGGCAAAGCCTTGGTCAAGAGATCAGCAGGCATCTGATCAGTGGGAATGAAGTTGAGTGAAATGATACCCTTGTCCAAAACCATCTCAAGTTGAGGTGCTTTATCCTCCCATGATATTCTGGATGCTTCGCCACCTGAAAGGTCAACGACTTGTCCATAGAGAAACTGAGCTCCTCCAGCAACTTGCGCATCCAGACAATCTCTTTGCCAGCCTCACAAGCAGCAATGTACTCTGCCTCAGTGGTGGACAAAGCAATGATGGGCTGGCGCTTCGACATCCAGGAGACAACACCAGTTCCAATCTTGACAAATATGCGCCAGTAGATCGACCAGAGTCCTTGCAACCACCATGATTCACATCACTTTGTGCCCGTTGGAGCCCTGCGCTTTTTCGGCTGTATTTTAGCTTTGCAAGCTTTGAACCTTGTTTTTCTCAATTCATGAGTTGCAGGAATGTTGGGGATGCATATATAAATGTATTAAAATATTTAGTATTCCCTCTATGTCAATCTCTAACATTCTGGATCATATTTTTGACTTTTTGACTAATACACATATACAAGCTGTTGGAATACATATATAGTCAGGGAAAATACTATTTCTACCACTTGTATTGAAGGTGTAGTGAGTGAGTCCAATATATTATTAGTATGGGAAATCCCTTGAAGGTATAGGAGATTAACACAACATATCAAAAAAAATCTTTACAGCTTCCACAATGCTTCCATAACCATTCCAAATAGCCAGCCATGAGTTTATGGTATGATAGAAAGTGTCGACAGCATGTGCCTGGTCAAATAACAACTACAGAAATTCAGAATTGCAAAAATACAATAAGTGTTGTTACATTGCAGTGGAATAAATGAGTATTATCATAAATCTCCTATATTACTACATATACTATATTTTCATAAATTTGACAAGTTGTGGTCATTATTGGGTAGGCACTTGTTGTAACCACTTTCTAACATACAAGAGTGAACTCATGGATGGTTGGACCTTTCAGGTGGATTCTGACCATATACAGAAATTCACCTAAATGGTCCTCCATCCATCCCAGTCCCTGAAGTGGGACCTAAGGTGGGCAACTTGGGCTTATCAAGTCTTGTTGTAGTGGCTGCAGTTGTACAAATTCATTGGTGTGGCTAACACATCAACAAGATAAAAAATTGAATATATGTATCACAATGTAATTACTATATTACCAAATATAATGGCTATTTGTTCTGAGGATATGTATAACCTTTCAAAGTTAAAGGACTCAGAGTCTTCACCAAGCAACACACTACAACATTGCACCACAACCCTCATGTAAAGTAACTTAAACATTAAAGAGTCTTTCCTTTGTAATCACTTGTAATGGGCATGGCTTGGGCATGGTATAATACCTATCTTCACATGTTCACTAGACCAAGCCAAGTTTACACATATCTTCTGCATTTATCCCGAGATGTCCAGCTTTAATAACACTAGCTAACTTTACATAGTTATAGAACACATGTTTCAGGTCTGCCTAGCTTCTTTGAACCTGCCCAGGTATAATAAATTTGGCTATATTTGTCTAGCTTGAAAGTTTTTAGCTAAGTCCATAAAGACAAATCAAAAGATAGCATGAATTGAAATACCTTGTAGACCACTTGCTGGCCATTTTGCATTGTCGTCCACATTAAAAATTGCAGCATCACAGTGACCATCCTTCCAGAGTCCGCTTGCAATATCCCATGCCATCTTCTCAGGAGAAGATGCAACTCTAGTTCTTAACTGCAAGCCAGCAACAAGAACAAAAATATAAATTGATTCTCTGGATCTACATGGAACAATGTCAATATTAGCTCATATGAAAGCCAAGTATCACTACTACATTTGGTAGTCACCACTTAGATCGCCAATCACACAGTAGTGAGATACAGCCTGGTTCAATGACTTATTGATATTGCATACTGTATTTTATTACATATCCCAACACTAGAACTCTCCTAGCCCTCAAAACTAATTGGAACACATTTGAATATACTCTACTTACACCCTAATATCCTCAGAATCCTTCGCTTCACACCTTAGAAAAATACCATAACATGGTTCATAATATTATTTACTCATAAAATATTCAGAAACATGCTTCAGGCTATCCTACACTTGCACAGATTGCCTGTGACATTTGTGCTATCCCTGCTTCATCTGTACCCTGTGAGAGGCTCTTCTCATCTTGTGGTGAGGTTGCTATGGACTGACAGGCTCGTCTTGGAGCTGAGAAATTCGAAGAAATACAAGTGTTGAAACACTCCTGGCACCATGGTATAGTTGACCATGCAGCATTGAACCAGGGTCCTTTATACTACTACAAGTGTTTGTACTTGTTGTGGAATAATCATGTAAGCAGTACTCTAGCCAATAGTGTAAGTATCTGGAACATGATATGTCAGTGTGATCTGAAGTAACCGAAGTCGAAGTCCGGTTGGACTGTCGGACTAGCACTCGGGGGCTGACGACCATACTTGGAAGAGAAGAAGATGTTAAGATGGGAGCGAAGGACTTTGGAAATATGCTCAAGAGGTCAAAGCTGGGTCCACCAGCTATGACTGACTTGAGTATTTATACATTAGGACTATTCTACTGACATCTGGACTACATGAGGTATGACCTACATACATTCTAAGTGACGGAATATCTTCATAATGATATAAGGAAATGGTTAGTAATGTAGTGATGTCAGAGATGAGGGTTGAGGGTAAGTCACCTGACCTTAGTCTGAGTGACGGTATGTCTGGACTGTAGTCCTGGCTGTTGGTGATGCCGGACTGTGCTCCAGACTGTGATCGGTAGGTTGGACTAGAGGTGATTTACAACACTACCCCCTATTTATGGCGTGGATTCCAGACACACAGGATTCTTCGAAAAAAATAATGCATGAAACTCCGTCAAGGAGAGACCCCGAATTTTTCTTGGAGCAGATGGGTTCAACTGGTGAAAGTCCACGACAGCAGTTTTGGCGTTACTGACATTGTCCGCAGTTTGCCATGTCACATCGGTGAAATCAAATCCCTTCCACTTCACCAGGTACTCCAATTTTCTCCTTTTTACTCGCAATTCCAAGATCGAAGCTTCACCGTGTTGCCTCAAGATTCCAGAATCTCGTATGGTCTGATCCACATTTGCGTGAGTTTCTTTGAGTCATAGAGAAGATCGAAATGGTTGGTACTAAGCCAGACCTGATCTCCGATTGTGTAGTCCGGAGCCTTGCTCCGTTTGGAGTCTGCCGCCACCTTCATCTGTTTGGCATTTTCTAGTACCAATGCTTGTTCAACAAGCTTGTGAGCTTTTGTGGCTTCTTGTACAAAAGTCGCCGCCTCCGAGTCCAACTTTGAGATTTCAAATCCCATATGCGGCATGTAGTTCCATGTGATACTGAACGGAATGCTGCCGGTTGCCCGTGTGACCGAGTTGTTGTGCTGGAACTCCGCAATTTTCAGAAAATCGACCCAGCGATCCTGTTCCTTTGCACAGTATGCCTCAGGCTGGAGGTAGCCGGCTAGGTCTCGATTGACTCACTTGGTCTGTCCATCGGTCTGCAGGTGGTAGGCGGTAGAAAGTTTCTGTTCATTGAGGTCCTCGGTCTGAAACCACTGATTTTGGTAGTCCATGCTGACACCATACATTGTCTCTAAATAATATAGCTAACTGAAGAGAAGAAATAAATTTAGAACAAGGAATGAAAACTACGTCTCTCGAGAAGCGATCTACTATTACACAGATATTGTCAAACCCGTTAATTAGAGGGAAACCCGAAATAAAATCTACTGAAATGTCTTCCCAAGGACCGGTAGTGGCATAAGCTTTCCGGCCAGCGGCTTTGATGATCTCTTCGTGAGGGCGCACACCTGCCAGTGACACCGGTCTATATAATCATAAATATCTTTTCACATGGCCGGCCAAGCAAATTGCCAGGCTACCAGCAAATAAGTCCGTTGTTGACCGCCGTGTCCGGCGATTGGCGAGTCATGGCATATAGTAATGAGAGGAGTATGTAAAGAAGGAGGAACAAAGACTTTGTTTTGTGAATTTAATAAGAGATTGTTATCTAACCGGTAATCCGGTAGTCCGTTGAGA